>JAVFHQ010000065.1:0-140437 GCA_035135055.1 Oleoguttula mirabilis | reverse complement strand
CTTGGATTTTTTTTCATTCCACAAAAAAACTTCTGGGGTTTTTCTGCTCCCCCCCCCCCCCCCCCCCCCCCCTCCAAACCGCGCCGTGACATGTAATGTCAAGAAAAGACTTGGTACGGTCACCGCATGGGCGGCCGTCACTGGTCTCACTCATCGTCGTTCATCGACAACATGCAGGTCCTCTGCTTCACTCCGAGCCTCGTGTCATCGATGGCTGAAGCCTGAAGCCTCGCGGAGTCCGAGAGTTTCCCTTTACCATGCCTTACTACCCATATAATCCTTTGGTTTGCACACGGGGCCAAGTTGCGAAACAGCCAAACCGAGCAACATCCGCAGAGGCGACGACCACAGACGATGGTTTGCGCCGCAGGGCTTGGGTGCGAGTTGAGCATATCGACCGATGGAGTCTGCAAAGAAAGGGGAACAGACATGCAGGTGTACAAGGCTTGGTTTCCACGTGACAAACGGTTGGGCTTCTGCGTCCTCCAGCGCAAGTCCCGCCAGTGCGACGGAGAAAAGCACCAACACCTCTAACCACACACCCAGCCAAAAAGGAAGGAACAGTCGATGGCGAGAGAAGCTGCCCCCAAGCGAACAACAACCTAGAGCATCGTAACCATTCCAAACCAGTCTCGACGTCCGCCCAATTTGTTTTGTTTTTCTCTCTACAGAAAAGCGCGAAAAGAACAGATACTGCCTACAACAGTCTGCAAGAAAGGGCAGATAGACATAGTTGCCCCCGCCTTTACTTTCTTTGACCACTCGTGTCAGTCCCACCCACCCTTGGCGCTCTCTCCGTGAACTCGGGAATGTTGCAAGGAGGTGGAAAAGACCGTTGAGTGACCATCATGGGATCCAACCTGTTGTTCGGGGACCGCAATTTTTATGACCCGGTGGCCCCCCGAACGACGGGGCCAGGTTGGTGGGGATGATGGACACCACGAAATGCGGCCGGTGACTCGTGACCGCATTGTTTAATTGGTTATATAGGTCAGGGGGGCATGGTTGGCCGAGGTGTGGCCGGTGGGGAGCGTGTTCGGTCACTGGTGTTTGTGTAGTGACGTTGGCGTTTGGGGGGGGGAACGGTGGTAGCGGTGGGGCATCGGGGTTTCGCGCTGGGGTCGGGTCGGCGGTTTTTGCATGTGACAGCGATTGGGACACGGTAACATCTGGCAGGCAGCGGCGGAGCTCGAAGGGATCACTGGGTGCTCATGCCTGGCAACCACATGCTTGGGGCCTCTTCATGTTTGGCCCATCTGGCCTGTAAAGCAGTGCCAGACCCTTTCCTCCTTTCAGAAAAAGGAGGGCCGGACCCTGCAAATCCACCAGCAGAGGAAACGTATCCCCTCACTCATGCCCAGTGAGCCCCTGCAAAAGCACTGCCCAGCTTGCGGCAAGACCCTGCGCACCAATGCCGTCGCGAGATCTTCCACGCCAATGCCCAGCTCAGGACTCATGCAGTTCAATGGGGCAGCAGTGCCAAACCCCTTGCACATTCACCGCCAGCGCAGGATTCTGCAAGACCACTGCTAGGCAAAGATCTTGCACATCACCTGCCCAGCGCCCACACCCTTGCACATCACTGCCCCAGTGCCAGGCTGCTCTGCAACTCACTCGCCCCAGTGCCAGGGCCCTGCACATACACCACTGCCAGACAAGCCCCCCCCAAACCCTGCCCAAACCAGGTGGCCCGGTTTGTGCAAGCCACCCAACTTTGCAAAACCCCCGTGACCGGGGCGCGCCGCCAAGGATTTCCCGCGTGTGTGTCCCCATCCACCTACACCCCAGAAATGGAGGTCCATCTGTTTGAAAGGGACCCTAGGTTTCTGCAAGAAACCAGGGAGTCTTATGAGGGTTTTGCTTGGCCAGGCACGTGTGAGTGTCCATGTTCTTGGGTTGTTTGTTTCCTCCGCGTCGAGTGTGGCGTGCTCGTCGTCGTGATACGGGGGAGAACCCAAGGTATGTGGTGGGGGGGCAAAGCAAGCCCCCGTATCAGCATCCAATACCGTTGGCTTCCAACAACTAGGCACTGAAGCGGTCCCATCCCGTATCTCGCCCGCTCGCTCGCTCACTTGCGTCGTCGCGCGCTTCCACAACCCGCATGCACATATAGCAGCCCTTCCAGCCACCGTATCCCCCCGGTGCAGCCCTCCCTTCACAATCCCATCGTCCGTCGTCCATCCGTCGTGGTGCCCTCACCGCCGCCGCCGCCGCCGCCGCCGCCGCCGTCGTCATCACGGTACCACATTTCCTCTTCTGCAGCCCCACGAAAACCAATGGCCAGAGACAACAGACGGAGAAAATGCGAGGGCTAACAAAAACAAGCTCCCCGCTCATCCCTGACTCCGCCGGATATAATCCGCACTCCGCGCCGCCGCCGCCGGCCCGCCCTGCTGCTCGCGCAGCGCAGCCTCGTACCGCGCTTTCAACCCTTCCTCGAACATGGCGTCCTCGCTCGGCTCGGCCTCTTCGTGCTCGTCCGGCTCGACCAGCCCGCCGCCGCCGCCACCGCCACCGCCCTCGTAATCCCCCTCTTCATCTTCGGACATGGCTTCCGCATCACTGACCGTCTCGGGCTCCTCCCTCACCCTACCCCCCGCGTACTTGCCCGTCCCTTTAGCCTTGGACGAGACGTTCATGTCCCGCATCATGCGACTGACCTCCTTCTCGCGCATCTCCGCCTTCATGCCCTCGGCGTCCGCCCGTCGCCGCTGCATCTCGGGCCTGTAGTCGCGCTCGAACTCCGCCCGCTTCGCTTCCACGGCGTCGAAGAACAGCGGGATACCCACGCCAGTCATCGAGCTCACGCCCACCACACTCAACGCGTTGTAGAACTCCTCCAGCACCAGACTCATGCTATTCAGCAAACTGCCCATATACCCTGACCCCTCGCGCTCATGCTCCTCCTCCTCCTTCTTCAACGCCGCCTGGAACGCCTCGAAGTCCCGCATCCACTCCACCGCGTCCGTCTCGGCTTTGACGTCGGTCTTGTTGAAGACGAGGATCATGGGCAGGCGGGTCTTGTAGAGGATGGAGATGGCGTAGAGCATGTTGGACATGAAGGTGCTGGTGTTCTCGGTGGTGCGCGGGGTGTCGATGATGTAGGCGATGACGGTGGGGAAGCTGGAGGCGAGGGCGGAGAGGAGGATGGCGCCCGAGGCGGACCAGACGAAGACCTCGATTTGGCCGGGCGTGTCGATGAGGATGTGGGATGGGAGGATGTCTGTTTTCGTCTCCTGTTGTTGTGTCTGTGAGGCGGGCTGTGGCAGACATCGCTTCTCCAGTAGCCCCATGACCTGGTCGATCTTGGTGCTGAACAGGTTCAGGCTCGTCAGGATGCCGCCATTCGGGCCCAGGTTGTACTGCTTCATGACTTCCTTGTAGTTGACGCTGTCGCGGATGTCGATGTTGGACTCGAAGGGTACGCTGCGCACGGCCGGGTCGAGGTTGAGGACGTAGGGCGGGGCGGTGGTGGTGGGGTGGTGTTGGTGGTGTTGGTGCAGGTGGGCGTTGATGCGCTGCATGAAGGTCGTCTTGCCGGAGCCCGCCATGCCGATGCAGATGATGGCGACGGGTGCCTGTGGCTGTGGCTGTTGTGCGCTTGCGCTTGGGGGGTTGGAGGTGGTGGAGGCCATGGTGGGTGGAGTGGTGGGGGGCCGGAGCCTGGGTTGAGGGTGGTGTTGGTCTGACTTTGTCGTGATGTTGTTGTCGTATCTGCAGTCTACTGCGATTCTGGCGCCGGTAGTTGCTGGCTGTTGAAGCACTGTAACCGGGTGGATGTTTGGTGGTTCGATCGATGTTTCGCATGTGAAAGCTTGCCAGAATGACGCAAAAAGTCGAGCAAGTGAAGCTTTGACTAATATATACATGTATAGCCAAATTCCTCCGCAGCCCACACTCAGCTCCATTGCCTCCCTCATACTCCACCATCCAAAAGATGGGGCTAGAGGACTTCGAGAAGGGGCTCGCAGCGAGTACAGAGCGTGAGCCCAAACGCAGAAGCCACCGCGACCGGGACGAAGATGGGGAGCGCAAGCATCATAGACACCACCACCGCTCGCACAGACATGGGGACGAGCCGCGGGACGAAGAGCGGAGACATAGGCATAAGCGACCTCATGATCGCGAAGATGACTACGAGCGGCGGCACAAGAAGCGGCAGCGCAGCGACTCGCCCAAGCCGGAAACCAAGGCCGAGGAGGATGTGAAGGTCTTTGACAGCGACGGGGGGGAGGATGACGACTGGGTGGAGAAGGAAGCTGATACGGCGCCACCTGGAGAGCCGGGCCTGGACGAGCGATTGGAGGATCTAGGGCATGGCAAGGTGCAGCGTGATGCGTGGATGGAGGAGCCGTCTGCATTAGATATCGACTATGTGCAGCGGCGCAAACAAAAGTCGCCGCCCAGTCAATTCGTGAGCGCGAAACAGGGCCACGAGTTGAAAGTGCACGAGGCGGAGGCGAGCCAGCATCTTGCGGATTTGCAGCGGGACTTTGACTCGGATGGTGAGGAGGAGGAGGAGGGCCACGAGAAGGTCGAGCACGAGGAGGCGCAGCACGAGGTGTCGTACACGTTCGGCGATGCGGCCAGCTCGTGGAGGATGACGAAGCTGAAAGCCGTGTACCGGCAAGCTGAGGAGAAGGGGCAGACTGTGGACGATGTGGCTGTGGAGCGGTACGGTGACCTACGGGACTTTGACGACGCACGGGAAGAGGAGCGGGAGATGGACAGGCGGAAGATGTACGGCAAAGCCTATGTCGGACTCCAGACGCCCTCTGGCGAGCTGTTCCAGGAGCGGAAGATGCAGGCTGGTTTGCGTCGCGAAGCGGATAAGCAGCAGCAAGAGGCAGAGCAGCGCCATCTGCCCCAAGGCGACCCCATTCCTGACGCGCCAGTCCAAACAACCACCACAGCCCCCCTCGACCAGACAGCCCTCAACAAGCTCAAAGCGCAACTCATGAAAGCCAGACTCCGCAACGCCCCGAACGCGGCTCAGCTCGAGGAAGAGTACAACCGCGCCGCCTCCGCCGGACTTGCCGCCAGCCAAGCCCAGCCGGGCGTTGTAATGTTGAGCAACATGGACAACCGCCAACTCGCCGGCGACCGCTCCGGCGAAGTCACCGCCGTGACCGGCAAGCGCGGCCGCGAGCGCGGTCTGGTCACCGAAAACGAGGACATGAGTATCGAAGAGATGGTCAAGCACGAAAAACGCACGCGCGGCGGCGGTGGCGGTGGCGGCGAGGGCAAAGGCTTCGCCGAACGCATCGCCAAGGATGCGAAGTTCGAGAACGACCTGGAGTACATGGACGACAACGCGGCGAAGCTCAGCAGGAAAGTCGTGCAGAGCGATGTCCACCTGCGCAGCACGGCGATTGGCGATTTCCAGAAGATGCAGCGGATCCTGGACGCGTGTCCGCTGTGCCATCACGACGAGGTGGGAGGGGCAGGAGGGGACTCGGATGTGCAGCAACAGCAGCAGCCCACAGCGCCCATAGTCAGCCTCGCCACCCGCACCTACCTCACCCTGCCCCCCGAGCCCGAAATCGCCCGGGGCGGCGCCGTGATCGTGCCCATCCAGCACCGGCTGAACTTACTCGAGTGCGACGACGACGAGTGGGAGGAGCTGCGCAATTTCATGAAAGCCCTCACGCGGTACTACGACGCGCGCGATCTGGGCGTCCTCTTCTACGAGAACGCCGCGCACATGCACAGTCGCAAGGGCCACGCCACCCTCAACGCCATCCCGCTGCCGCGGCACCTGGCGGCGAACGCGCCGGCGTATTTCCGCGAGGCGGTGTTGAGTTCCGACGAGCAGTGGGCGCAGCACAAACCCCTCATCGACACGCTCGCGCTCTCGCAGAAAGCGGGGGGGTTTGGGAAGGCGGCTTTCCGCAAGAGCATGGTGAAGGAGATGCCGTACTTCCACGTCTTCTTCACGCTCGACGGCGGGCTGGGGCATGTGGTCGAGGACGAGCGGCGGTGGCCGAAGGGGGATTTGTTCGCCCGGGAGGTGGTGGGTGGGATGTTGGATCGGGGGCCCGAGGTGGTGCGGAGGCAGGGCGGGTGGGAGAGGGGTGGCGGTGGGGAGAGGAGGAGGCGGGTGGAGGGGTTTCGGAAGGGGTGGGCGAGGTGGGATTGGACGGTTGCGCTGCTCGCTTGATCGCTCGCCGACATGGGGTGTTCAACTGAAGGTCTGCCGAGCCTTGGGAATCTCGCGAGCTCGGCTCTTGCTTCTTTGGTGCTGCTGGGGGGGGGGGCGAGGGGCGGTGCGCGGAGCGCGGAGGGCTTTCTCGTCTGGCTGGCTGGCCCATCCCCGAGTCCCTCTGGCTGCAAATACGCACGCGCGTGCGTGTGTAAGCCGGGGCCAGGGCGAAAGCTGGGGATCAAGAGTCCCCCTCATTAGCATAGCTAGCTGCGACTGCAGAAAAAAGATTCGCCCTCTCCGAGTGGCCCATCGAACCGGGTTGCGTAACCCTTTGTTATCTTCCCTTTGAGGCTACACGTGGCTTGCAGGTGAACGCCCGTCCCTAAAAGGACCCTTTCGAAAAGACTTACCCGCAATGCCGCATGGGCCCCCCCTTTCCGCGCCACCGTCACGTTGGGGGCCACGCTCTCGCACCCATATTGCCCTTCTTTCAGAAACGCCGAGCGCTATGCTTGTATCATTGCTTCGTTGTTCCATGTTCACATGATAACCCCCCACCCCGAATTTCTCATGCATCATACACACCCTCACTTCACGTCTTGCGGTCCAATATGGTATGGATCTTGCGCACCATGTCCTCGATGCGGTACGGCTTGCTGATGACCTCGTCCTGCATCGCGTCCGTTAGCACATAAAAGTGGTTTATTTAACAACAGTCAACGAGCGCCAAGAGGCCATCGAGACATGCGTTGTTGCGCGAACACACGGACACTCACCATGCCAGACTCCACCATCTCGTCCTGCTGCTCCCCGCGCACGTTGGCGCTCACGCCCAGGATGGGCACGCGCTTGACCTCGCCCTGCTTCTCCAGCTCGCGGATCTCCCGCGTGGCCGCGTTGCCGTCTAAAACGGGCATCTCCTGGTCCATTAGTATGATGTCAAAGGGCCTCCTCTCCTCGTCGTTGTCGCCGTCGCCGTCACCATTGCCCGCCGGTGCCGCGCTGCTTCCCGATGCATGCCGCACGGCCTCGACGGCTTCGCGGCCGTGGTTGGCGATGGTGACGCGGAAGCCCTTGGCTTGGAGTTTGCGGTGCACGATGCGCTGGTTGATGATGTTGTCCTCCACGAGGAGCAGACGGGGTCCGCTGGCCGGAGGGCTCGCGGTCGCGCCAGCATTCCGGCGAATTTGGCCGCTCGTCTTGGCGGGACGGTCTGGGGCCGCTGCCTCCTTGCTCCGCCGCTTCTCGTCGTTGCTAGGCTGCTGGACGGTAGTGTCTGACCGCTCGGGGTTTGCCTTTGCATCCTCCTCGTGCATGCCCTGCGCGACCTTCTGCGTCTGCCGATACCGGTCATCCTTCTCCCCGGATTGCTGCGGCGTGATGTCCGTCTTCTCCTTCACGGGCGGATTCTTCAGACTCTCCGGCATCAAGCTCTGGTCCATGTGCTCCGGTGACGTATTCCCCAGCTCCTTGACCTGGGCGGCCTGGTTCACTGACTCCTCCTCCGGCCGCCCGTCGTAATCCCGCGCCGGCCCCGACCGCCTCGCCTTGAAGAAGAAGGCAAATGTACTGCCGCAGCCCTCTTTGGAACTGACCCCAATATCACCACCGTGCAGGTGGCAGATCTTCCGGCTGATGTTGAGGCCCAAGCCGGACCCACCGTAGACTTCTTCGGTCTTGGGCGTGGCTTGTCGGAAGCGCTCGAACAGTCGCATCTGCCCCTCCTCGCTGATGCCGATCCCGGTATCTCTCACCGCGACCATGATGTACAACTGGTCGCCGTCACCCCAGGCTGCAGAGTTCGTAGCGTCGACACGGTAGGCCGACTCATCGGGGTTGAAGAAGACAACACTGGGTGGAAAGCTCGTCGGCCGGTCATGCGTAGCGCCTACACTGACCACGAGCTTCTTCTGTCCAGTCGACTTGGCCGTGAACTTGATCGCGTTGGAGACCAGGTTGATTAGCACCTGCCCAATGCGGGCGACGTCTGCCATGACCCAAGATATGTCGTAGTCTGGGTACGAGCGGTCGATGCGGTACTCGAACTCTATGCGTTGCTTTCGAAACTCCGGTCTGGGAGAGAAAGTTATCGGGTTAGCGACATAGATCTCGAGTGCAATACAAGGTGTACGTACTGGAACATCTTTGCGGAGATGGCGAGTTGTTGGCTGGGTTGGCAAGGCTTTGGCGTGAGCGTCAGCATCGACGCGTCGAGCTTGGAGAAGGACAGCACGTCGTCCACCAGCCTCCTCTGGTGCGATATGCATAGGTTGATGGTGTCGACTGCTTCGTTAATCGCAGCGAAATCCACATTGTTCTTGTCCGCCACGGCATCCTCAATGTCCTCGGAACAGTGCAGAACGGCTGACAATGGGTTGCGAATCTCGTGGCTTATCATGTCAACTTGTGGGCAGGGTTAGCATATCATTCTTATTAGAGTTGTAGCAACTGTCTTGGATCGAGCCGAGATTTTGCTAGTCTCACGCAGTCTCAGAGTGTGCTGCCACGTAATCGAGCTTGCCATTAGGCAAGATCGCGAGCTTGACCTAGCCCCGTAGCTGCGACAGAAAAGGATGAGTGCTCCTTGAAAACTTACTGAAACGCTCCTGCTGCTCCTTGCGCTCTCGCGCCTCCTGCGCCGCTTTCCTCTCGGCCAGCTCGGCACTTTTCTCCGCCGTGATATCGACAATCGAGCAGATGAAGCCGCCGTACTCGCGGAGACTGGCATGCTGCAGGTTCTCTTCACCGAGCGGCGTGAGCAAAAGCAGTCGCCACGGATTCTCCTTCCCTTGCGCCCGGAATTCCGTGCGGAGTTGCTGCTGCGACACGAAGGCATCGTGGTACGCTTGCAAGACCCGGTCGTAGTCTTCCGGATGTATACTCTGCGGCCAGGACATGAACGACTGGTTGTCGCCGCGATGTGTGGTGAGTTCGTAAAAGTGCTGGTTGACGAACACAGCTTGCGCTTTGTGATCCAGGATCGCAAGGCCAGAAGGCAGCATCTCGGCAAAGCGGAAGAAGAACGAGTGCTCGTCCAAGGGGAGGTCGTTAGTGATCGTACCTAGCTCGCTGATCTCGGCTGGTTTGTCCTGGCTTTGGCTGTTGCCGCTGGAAACGCCAACGGCATCGCCGTCTGCAGCAGACTTCAGCTCACGGCCTTCCTCACCCGAACCGTCTTGCTTCCGATCTTGCTCCCGATGCTGCTTCCGGTCTCGTTCCGGGTCTTTCCTCCGGCTCTGCTTCGGGAATAGCTGGGCGAGCAAGCCGCTGGCGGTCTCCCGCTCGCTTTCGTTGTCGAAAAGCGGGCTGATGAGCACAACGTACTTCTCCGCGTTATTCTCGGGGTCGCTGCGAAGGAGAGCCTGGCTAGGTATACGCTTGGGCTCACCGCCACGCAAAGCCGAAGACAAGGCATTGAAGGCGTCGGCGCCCATGTTGCCGCGCTGGCCTTGGCCTTGCTCCGAGGCACCCCCAACCTTCGTCCACTCCTCATTGTGGAGGAGGACGAATTCTTCGCCCCAGAAGAGTGCCGCTGGGTATGAGAATGAGGCGAGCGTCAGGCTCAACGCTTGCACAGCATCTGGCCACTTGTCCGGCGAACCGAGAGAACTGCGTTCCCATATATCGTCGCTACCAGGCAGCAGGTTGTGGAAAGCCAGGTTCTTGCTTTCGCTTTTTGCGTCTTCTTGAGCAGAGCCGAATCGTTCCAGCTCAGGCCGTGGTATCATCGTGTGCCCTAGACTCCCGCTAGTACAAAGGGTTCAGGTGTTGCGACTTGCGAACTCGTGGCACAGGGATGCTTTCATTTCCAGCCAACCGCGGGTTGTACATTGAAACGTGAACGTGTACCTGGTCCAAGCCGACTCCCAGGGTGCCACCGAGAGTCCGCAGATCGAAGATCGCGTGTGCCTATTTCTGATGTCGCACGGGCAAACCGGCGATCTTTAGGGCCTGCCGAGTGTTGTCGCCATGACGCTGGGAAAGAGCTGCGACCACGTGACAGCCGTATGCAAGCCGGTGCGGGCCGCCCGCCCGCCACAAACTCGTGGGATCGGCTATATCATCAGGCGGTACCGCGACGCGTCTCTTGACTTTGCACGCCTCATCCAGCGACCGAACAAACATCACGCCACCTGCAATCTACGCATTGCCTGTTGTGCCACACGGCCGACGAAGCCTTATCATCATACCTTTGTCCTGCCCTGAGTGGTGTCGTGAGACAAATTGATGGAGTGAGACCAGCTCGCCCTCACGTCCTGCACTCCCGAGTGACGCGCATAAGGCAATGACTTGATGGCGGACAAGGTTGAACGGCACTATAAGGTAGTTTTCCAGGTCAATGTGAGCGAAGGACTCGGTCGGATTATGATGCACGTGGCTTATAAATCCTGGATCGTCTCGGCTTCTACTGCATACCGCGTACATTCCTATCCCCTTGCCGACAAGACGGGTATGTCAACAAGGTCAAGGACTTTGGCCATCTGTGCCGCTTTGCGCTGTGGGTAGCAATATCATTACACAACACAATCACTTCTCCTACCACCGCAGTCGCTCGTTTCCAAGCACTACACTGTCCCCTGTTTCGCTTCTCACACTGAGCGTATCATCTCTCGACCATGCGCTTCCCTACCTTGCTGGCCTTGTTGGCCGCGACCACCGCGTCGGCAGCCGGACCTCGTGTCGTCAACAGGCTGCACCGAGAGAATGTACACGACTCGGTAGACCGCACGAACGCCAGGCCTGCAGCTCTCCATCGCGAGCCGGTCAACAACGCAGTCTATCGCAACGGTGCTAAAGCCGCGGCACTCGATCGAGAGCCAGTCAATGCCAAGCCAGCGGCATCGAGTTTCGAAAACGCCGCGCTTAGAGCCGAACTGGCAGGCTTCGCAGTGGAACACCTGGATGAGACTGGCGCAGAGAACGTTGGATACGCATCGCTCCCGGAGGTCGATCAGTGGAACAGAGCACCCGCAGCTGTGTTCCAGTCACTTGCAGTCGCGGCAAACGCCGAAAAGAAGCCCGTTGCGGGCGCCAAGAAGATCGCTAATGGGGCGACAACGACCACACCACATACGCACACATCTTCGGCCGCTGCTGCCCGTATCAACGCTATCGTACGTGTACCGGACGTCAACACTTGTGTTGCGACCGTCACGACGACCACGACCCTGGATCCAGGAACCACGACAGTGACTTATTACCTACCCCCAGTCACGACGACCACGACGGACACCACGACTACTTCCACGACTACTTCCACCACGACGACAAGTCCTTCAATCACTTCATCTGCGACATTGACAGCCTACACCACCTCTGCTCCTGCGTCCGCGTGTACGGGCACAAGCGCGGCATGTCCTTGCGCATCAGGATATAGTTGTTTATTGGTGGGGCCCTGCGAGTGGGAGTGTATGCCGCCAGCATCGACGGCTTCAAGCTAGTCCTGCATTTTTGGTTATTGGGACGATGGCGAAACGACTGTTCTTCGGGGGCTTACTCGCTACCTTCATCTCGAGATCAAAGCTCGCTCGGGCGGCGTGCGGCACACGGTGCTAGCTCAGGCCAGCGCACGTTGTAGGCTTGTTTAAAGCAATAGGAGTCATTGGCGCATGTAGAAGCACACGTATGAGGAGATCACAATAATGTCGTTCGATGCACAAGCTGGAGCACTCAACTTGGCATTGGCCTCAACGACTTCTGAGCTGCATCTACAGCTATCCTTTATCCACAGTTACAGGCTAAGCCCGAGGCAACCACATTTTATCCCCGAGGCTGTAGATACCTATACTGTTTGTACCTTGAAGCTCGGGAAGAAAGCTGAAGCGCCCCGGACTGTGGCGAAAAACAAACGCCGATGTCCGCCGATGTCGCTCGTGGTATATGACTTTTAAACTTATAGGATGCCATTGATCTGTTAAAACCCACATATTGTTTAGACTCTCACAGCAAAACTGACTCAAGCGATATCAACATGTCTCAAGTTGCTACCCCTGAAAAGCGCGAGTATAGCATCGCCTGCATGCCGGCGGATGGCATTGGTCCTGAAGTCATCGGGGCTGGTGTTGAGGTTCTGAAGGCATTGAGCGAAGCATCAGGCGCTTTCAAACTGCACTTCGAAGACTACGACTGGAGCTCAGAGACCTACAAGAAGCTCGGCAAGTATATACCAGACGGGGGTCTTGAGAGCCTCAAGAAGCACGACGCCATATTGTTTGGAGCAGTCGGTGCGCCTGGTGAGCTTGCAAAAGGGACACACTGTGACTGTGACACTTCTTGCTGACAACGGTAACAGATGTTCCGGATCACATCTCGCTATGGGGCCTACGACTAGCTATCTGCCAACCACTGCAACAATACGCCAACGTCCGACCAACCAAGATTCTGAAAGGCACCGAGTCGCCTCTCCGCAAAGCGAAGACTGGCGATCTTGACTGGGTCATCGTCCGTGAGAACAGCGAAGGCGAGTACGCCGGACAGGGCGGGAGATCGCACCAGGGCCAGCCGTGGGAGACCGCCACCGAAGTCAGCATCTTTACCCGTCACTGCGTGGAGCGCCTCATCAGGTTCGCTTTTGAGATTGCGCAGAAGCGGCCGAAGAAGCATATCACCGTCGTGACCAAGTCGAATGCCCAGCGTAATGGCATGGTGATGTGGGATGAGGTTGCTGCAATCGTGGCGAAGGACTTCCCTGATGTGCAGGTGGACAAGATGCTCGTGGATGCCATGACCTGCCGGATGGTGCTGCAGCCAAACTCACTAGACACTATAGTGGCAACGAACTTGGTCAGTGAGGCTAAATTTTACGATATGTTGCAGGCACTGACTTCTGCTTCAGCACGCCGACATTCTCTCGGACCTGGCAGCTGCTCTGGCGGGCTCAATCGGTATAGCACCAACGTCCAACCTGGATCCCACCCGCCAAAACCCAAGCATGTTCGAGCCAATCCATGGCTCTGCCTTTGATATCACAGGGAAAGGCCTCGCGAACCCAGTGGGCACCTTCTGGACGGCGGCAGAGATGATGAGGTGGCTTGGGGAGGAGCAGGCCGCGGACAAACTGATGGAGTGCGTCGAGACAGTTTGCGGGAATGGGATCCTAACTCGCGACCTAGGAGGTTCGGCGGGTACCAAGGAGGTAACGGAGGCAGTGTGTGCTGAGATTCGGCGGTCGTACGGGTCGGCGAAGAATGGCTCGTAAGTCAACGAGTGGCGGCCATGGCATCTCCTCATGATAGCTGTTTCTCAAACCGTTGTTCGACGATACTGGGGCTTCAGTGTCAGATGCGATGAAATTTACATCTGTATAAGACCAGGAAAGCCTTACATGGACGGACGACAGCGATGAGCAGGTAGTATGGTCTCAATTCGCTATGTCAAACAGGCAATAGGCCAAGGACTCGGCGAGGCACATGCAAGGTCTCGAGGACCGTCGTCGCGCGCTGGTTGTCTCCTGGACTTGTAGGTACGAAAGTCTCTCGCAGGGGGGTGTGAACCAATAGATGTCAGAGAGTGCAAAATACACCCTTTGTGCCAGAGCCTCGAGAGGTGTGGAGCAGTCGGACCCATTCGTAATGTAGCTGACAAGGCACTTCTCAGTTGCAACAGCTACATTGAGACAGGTCGACATATGGCCAGATCGGTTTTCAGGCTTAGCAGTGCCGCGATAGTCTAATCTTACGATCTGATGTTCCTCCATGGCTGAAGCCGAAGCACGTCGAGCGTGTCGAACCGCTGACCCAGCTGCCCCGTGTATATTCACGTGTGACGGTTCGACAGGTCGTTCCACATAAACAACGTTAGGCTGCAGCATCAGAGTATTGTACAGAGCAAGGCTGATGCGAACAGAGCTCTCGAGTACCGTATCTTGTCGGATAAGGCACGGATGTCATCAGGACCATGTCCATACTATACCTCGATGTTCCGCAGACTTGAGAGACCTCCAAGTGACTAGCAAGAGCGTAGGTTGAACATCCAGGATTAAGTTCGTCTCTGATGAGACTGAGAGCATAGGGAGCGGGGCGGCCTTAACTTCCTCTTTGGGCCGTGCCGCTGTTTGCTCTCACATCACCTCCATTCGAGCTTCCAATTCACGGGATCGGATCGGACTCAGCACGTCTTGACGTCGTTATGCTCCTTTCGTCGTCTCGAAACCCAATCTACGTATCCACTTTGCGTTCTCTCCTTCTCGAACCGAAAGGATTGAAGGAAGCAGTTGGGTGCGGGACAGACCACTACATGGAGACCCAGTATATCCACAGCAACGACCTCAACCAACATGTCTCAAACGCACACTACCGAGCAGTGGCGCTCGCAAGTTCATGAGCAAGAGGGAAGTGCCAGACCATCCATCGACATCACATTTGCCTCCCCGGACTACACTCCGGATCTCTCGCGTGTCCCGACCGTAGAGTACGATGTCACTACGCAGGATGGCTTGAAGCCCATGACAAGTCGAGGTCACATGGGCGATGCCCTCGAAAGCCTTGCATCAGCCATAACGAACGCTAGCTACGCTGAGCCCGCCGAAGACACGTACGAGTTGCGGCCTACCCTCAGTCACCGCGCAGGCCGCAAGCCATCCCCTCTACCCACCGAACGGCGGCTTTCATATCTGGACGAAGAAGCTGGCTCGCCTACACAGCCTATCACGCAGGGAGTGCCGGCAGAGATCGGCAGCCTGACGAAGGAGATCATTTTCGTACTGGTCTGCAGCTGCGGCCAGCTTCTCTTCGCCTTCAACCAGGGCAATGTCAACGTGAATCAGCAGGCGTTCAAGCACGCTCTAGCATTACAAAGTACAGAGCTCCCTTGGCTGAACGGTGCTTTCCTCGTTGCATTGGGACTGAGCGTCATTTTGGCCGGCTCGCTGACAGACCTGGCACCTCCCAAGCTTGTCGTGATCGGCGCCGTCGCTTGGCTCTCTATTTGGAACATCATCGGCGCCTTCACGCTGGTACCGGATCTCAGCGCTCTGTTCTTCTTCATGCGGGCTATGCAAGGCCTAGCCGTGGGCGTTCTAGTCTCCGGCAGTATGAGCATTCTTGGCAGGGTATACAAGCCAGGCCAGCGCAAGACTCGAGTTTTTAGCACAATGGCGGCAATGGCGAGTGACTCGAAGGGTACAACCCATGCCTGAGGCTTGAGACAAAAGCTGATCTTATGAATACAGGCGCCCTTTGGCTTCTGGCTCGGTGCGCTGCAAGGCGGAGCTCTGTCCGCGCACTTGCCGTGGATCTTCGGGAGCAATGCTATGATCAGTGTTTTGCTATGCGTCGCAGCATACTTCACGATTCCAAATCTTCGTCCGACAGCGGACGTCGTTGGCTCGGAAGCGCCTGGCCTGCGCAATTTCGACTTCAAGGGTGCTTTGTGCGCCGTCGTAGGCTGCATCTGCCTGCTCTTTGGTCTCACCCAAGGCTCCGTGGCACATTGGGCGCCGTATACCTACGCACTCATCATTGTTGGCGTCCTCGCAATAGCGCTCTTCTTCTGGCTCGAAAACCGCGTAGCACGCCCGATGATTCCTAGCAAGCTCTGGAGTACTCGGGGATTCGCTCCACTCATGGCCGCGTACTTCCTAGGCTTCGGTAGCTTTGTGACGTGGCAGTTCTACGCCATTCAGTTCTTCCTCCGCATACAGCGGAAGGCGGCAATCACTGTGGCCTTGTACCTGCTCCCCAACCTCTTTATGGGTGTTCTGGCGACGTGGATCGTCTCGCGTCTGATACATATAGTCCCAGGGCATCACATCTACATCGCGTCCATGCTGGCCTTTGCGTTGGGTCCGGCGTTCTTCCTACCGCAGAAGCCGACTACCATCTACTGGGCTCTCAGTATGCCGGGCATAGGCCTTGCCACTTTTGGGCCGGACCTGTCGTTCGCTGCTGCATCGATCTTCATCACCTCGAACGTTCCGAGGAGCTACCAAGGCGCGGCCGGCAGTCTGCTAGTCACGATTCAGAACCTGTCATCGGCCATCATGACCTCAATTGCAGATTCTATCGGTGCGAAGGTCGACCTAGAAGCTGATGGCGAGATTGGGCTGGAAGGGCTAAGGGCGGCGTGGTGGTTTGCGCTTGCTGCCTCGTTGGTCGGAGCTGCGATTACTGCGGTGTGGGTGAGGATTCCGAAAGAGGAAGAACATGAGCACGTGACCTGATCGGATGTCGAGCGAGACGCCGTACGCAAGAGGCATCGGTCGGAAGTTGTACGGTTTTCGACTTGCCGCAGTCGCGTTGCTGTCTCCTGGGACGCACGGGATGCTGCAAGCGTTATCGTTGATGATCAAGGTAGTCTCGAAAAGAAATGCAACGAAAGATGCAGCGTACTCGGCTATATGCACTTTACATCCCGCTCCGCCTTTGCGAGGTTCAGGGGGCCAGGACTTTGGGTGTTTTGGTTTTGAGGTTTGGGTCAGAGGGAGCGTGGGCCTGCCCAAATTGACACCGACGCCGATTAGGAGACAATTATCTGCAGCACCAAGAATACGTTTCAAAAGACGCTCGAGATGTATACCGTATACACTCTCTCCGAAGTTCGCGGCACCCACTAGCGTGTCCGTAGACGAAGTCTTAGACTCTTATTAGAATACATCGCATTAGTGGATTACCGGGATGGTGATCCTCCCATGAGCCCTCCCACTCCACACTTCAGCTCCGCTTCCCATTGCTCGAATCATAACAACGATGCACCACGTACAGCTGCACATCACAAGTCTCCCCAAGTGCAGTATCCGTGGACACGATTGTATCAAGCATCAGAGTCTGGACAACACTGGGCTGCTTCGGTGATTTCATCTGGGCCGAGGCAGGGATGCCGGAGGTTTTCGTGACGCGCACATATCGGGTTCCTCTGAGCCTCTGAGGTGAGGCGAAAGAAAACCACGCAGCACGGTCAGCACTCCTCTTGCGCTGCTCAGGCACAAGGCAACGCAGAATGGACCCAGCCGGGTTATTAATTTCGATTGCCACCATAGCCTATGCGCTAGATGAGCTTTCGGAAACATATAACTCCGCCTCGGAGACCCTAACACTCATCAAGTCTCAAATTAAGATACTGGAGAGTGGTGCAACGCGCATCCAGGAATGGCTGCATTGGTGAGCATACCGGGAGGTAGAGGGTCTGGACTGAAACATGCGCTGACCTTCCTATCCTTAACTATGTAGGACCGACCCTACGAGCCAGATGCAGGTTATGCATAGTCTGCGGGATGCCGTTGCCACTGTGAACTCTTCTCTCCAGCGGCTGCAGGACTTTGTGGCGGAGATCACGCACACCGGACCGAAGACAGCCAAGCTGCTCGGCAGGATAGGCGGCGATCAATGGGTGCAAAGCGCGAAATATGCCCTATCTGAAAGCAGGATGCGGAAGCACCTTACTGATGTGCGGGAATGTGCGTTCTTGATGAACTTCTCGCTTGTGAGTTTTGCCCGAGCCACTGACTGTATCAGCGCTAACCATCGTGCAGACCGTGTGCCAGCTGTGAGTTTGCCCGAGCCACAGACTGCATCAACGCTAATCATCATGTAGACCGGTTGGCAAGACGGCTGAAAAGGAGGTCCGTGAGCTCGAGATGGGCGCAAAGGCACTACAGCGTGCGCAGACAAGTGCCCGGCGACAACGGCGAATCCAATTGCAGGAGTCCAACGAACAAGTGCTACTGGAGCACTCGGACGACTACAATGCCTTCATGAAGCAAGTTCTAGCAGCCGAAGCTGATTTGCCGGACGAAGATACGCCTACGCCAAGTAGACAGCCTTCCACTGAATCTGCCGTGACCGTGGACTCGCTGGTGCCGGAGCCACTTCGAGTTACTGACAGCCAGTCTGTCCAGGACAGTGTGGGCGTTGCGCTCACAACGCTACATGCCGAAGCGCAACCCACGCCTCTCAACCCGCCGAGCCCTAAGTTGCCCGACTACTTTGGAAGATACAACAGGGAACCCACACATGATGCGAACATGCTGGCCGATGACAAATACCTGCCGACAACACTCGCCGATACTCCACCCATCCCTCCAAAGTCCCTCGATCGAGGTAGTGTATATTACGCAGAGTCCAACGCTGGACACAGCCGTCCCCAGGCGACACGAAAGGCTATAACCCGTAAATCTCTGCCCGGCTCGGGTGCTGTGCCGAACGCGGCGTCTTCCACGGGGAATGTGCCCTATGCCTCGTCTTCTTCACCTGCAGATTCAGCCTTGTCTATAGCGGAGAAGATGACCCCGCTCACGCAAAGTCTGGCATCACTTACTACCGCGGACTATCTGAATGTTGAGCTTGACCAGCCGCCGGTGCAGCCTTACCCGGACCATCCTCCCATGTATACATCCGCAGGAGCGGGAAGTTCACCCGACGTGGTGCCGGTGCCGGTGCGGCGCAGGACCACTCCGGTATCTCCTCAGCTCGATGATCCTTGTCCATTTGTTGTCAGACTAGCAAGAGAGAACCGAATCGAAGACCTCATGGCCTATCTGCGCGGAAGTGGAAACGTGAACGAGGCCGATCCGCAGACGGGACGTACAGCTGTCATGGAAGCAGCTCGCTTCCGGCGCTGGGACATCTGTCGCTTGCTGTTGCAGTCTGGTGCCAGGCTCTACCTCAAAGACGCCGATGGTAATTCTGCATTACATGTCGCGGCGAGCGAAGGGGACTCCGAGATCTGCCAGATGCTGCTCGGTGCTGGTGCTCAGACGCAGGACTGCAACGGAGATGGCCAGACGCCCCTGGAACTAGCTGCGGCGGGAGGCCATACCGAAGCTGTACTTTGTCTCCTCAACGGCACGACATTACGCAAACTCAACGATCCCACGGTAGTCAAGGCCTTCCTAGCAGCGGTAAAGCTAGGCGATGTGCCAACAGCAGGAGCTCTCCTTGCGAAAGACGTGAAGCCAAAGAAGCTGAAGGAGGCTTGGCAGCCGATTTGCCTCGCTGCCCAGAGTGGGAGCTTGCCGATGCTTGAGCTAATGCTTGCGCAAAAGTGCAGTTTGAAGGATCGCAGCCCTGCAGGCTGGACCGCTCTACATGCTGCTGCTCGATACGGACAGCAGGCAATGGTGGAGCAGCTTTTAGCTCGCAAGCTGTCGTGGAAGGCCCAGACCAAGAAAGGACACGAGACAGCACTTCACGTTGCAGCGGCGGCGGGACACACTGCCACAGCCTTGGCGTTGATAGCACACAAGGACGCCAACGTCACGATGAAGGATGCAGACAATCAAGAACCCATTCACCATGCTGTCCGCCAGGGTAATGTCAAGTTGACTGTTGCGCTGATTGACGAAGGCGCCAAGCTGAGCGCTGTAAACAAGTACGGGTGGAACTCGCTCCACCTGGCTGCTGCTTACGGCCATGTTGCGCTCCTTGCGGAGTGTATGACTCGAGGGGTCAGCATTGAAGAACGGACAGCGACACCGTCATTCAAGCCGGAGAAGCGCACCAACGCAGCTGCGCGAAGAGGCTACTGGGCCGAGATACGGTGGCCGCACTCCGGCGCTCGTCCTCTTGAATTAGCGCTCGAATATGGCCATGATGACCTTGCCAACATGCTCATATCGGGTGGGGCAAAGATCGATGAAGGTGATTCGCGTGGGTGGCGACCCCTGCACTACGCAGCATTCAGCTGCCGGCCTGATATGGTTGACCTACTCCTGCAAAAGGGCGCTGCTGCGGACGCAAAGACAGTTGATGGGCATACTGCACTCACGCTTGGCTTCCGCGAATACGGGCTTACCGCTGGTCGGGACCAGCGCCTACGCGTCATTGAGAGGCTCGAGATTGGGATGGCTGGCCGGAAGAAATCACGCATGCCGTCACTGACCAGCTTCATGGCTTCGGCCCCGAGCCAAAGCAAGACTGCTAACCTGCGAAATGCGTATTGGCACACGGCGCAACTGGCTGAAGCTCTATACCAATCTAATAATGCGGGGGATGGTGAGGACAGTGACGATGAGTACTCGGTCGATAGTGCCGAGCCTGGCGCTCCGATCGGCAGCCCTACTTCTGATCAGCAGATGGATATATATGGAGTACCGGGAAGCTCCTCACAAGCGATCAAGTCCTGAGCCGAACTGGTGTGACCATCGGCTTTTGCGATCCAACCCACTCTACCACCACAGAGGCGCTCAATTCGGCCATGAGACGCATAACCTCCCTGAGCCTGTGCTTGACACCATTGACATTGCCGAGTCGATGTAGAGAACCACGCGTGCAACTGAAGGCACCCACAGTGGCGACAGGCATGTACGAGCTTTGGGAAGGGGTCGCGGATGTGATGATCGAGTGCAAGGCAGCCCGGCAGGCCGGTTTAGAGGGATGGCTGTGGAGGAAAATACAGCGGCTTGGACGTCGTCTAGCTCTCGGAAAGCTCGATCCGGCATCCGAACGATGGCAAACAACGTGACTAGAGAGGCTTTGCATCTGAGTTTTCTACCTCTGGAGACCGATGAGGACCTACCCGGCTATTCCGCCATACCCTGCCTAGTGCAGAGACCCTCCTGTTGCTGTCTCCGGCCATATCGCCGCCACCGGCTTCACCCTCTCGCATAACAGCGTTGCGTGCGTCTTGCAGATTGATATGATGTTCTACATATCACCACGGTAACCAATCGGACATCCATATTGAGCGCAACCTCTTGTGTCCTTCCTTGCGTAGTGGATGTGAGCTTTCCGAGTTGGACCATCTATCGTAGCAATGACACTCTGGAGCACTACGACGGCGTCGCAGCTTTGCTGATCAAGATCACGGTCAATCACAGCATCTCGTCGGCCCTTGTAATCGTCAGCACTACTGTAAGGGACGTCATCGCATCAGGCAACAACACGCTGAGGACTATAGAATGGCGCATTACTCGTGTACGTGGTTGAACGGGATCGCTTCCACCATTGGCCTCTACTTCTTGTCCAGAGACAAGTAAAGTGGATGCAGTATTCACTGTATCTTCACCCCGACACCATGGTGGAACCACACACCGGTCGTACGCTCCAGCTGGACGACAGCAAGTCGCCGCCGGTACGCATTGCTCAGGACTCACCACTTCTACGGCTACCAGCAGCGCTCAAGAACATGATCTATGAGCTGGCAACACCGTCCTCCACTACCCTCCTCCTTCGTGCTGAACGCCGGACCACCACCAAAGGCACCACCTACCGCATCTACCCAGACCTGCCAGTGTTGACTGCCGTCTGCCGAGAGACGCGCAATGAATACCCGCTCGAGCTCTACCACGCCGACAACACATTCCTCTTCACAGACGGCATGTTCAACCGCGGCGTCCTCGCCGCATTCTTCAACGCTCGCGGGAAGGCTGCTGAAGCAATTGCCAGTCTCAAGGCGAACTTCGTTGCCACATTGGGGCATGCAAAAGCGTCAGGTGGGCCGGATTATCAGCCCTACCGAGTTAGATTCACCGCCGGGCGCAGAGAGGACGGAACACTCGCGATCTTGAACCTGGTGACCTCGAAGCCCGATTTCCCCGAGTGTCACCTCGCTCAGCTGGGGCTATGCTGCTGCTGTGTATACGAGGCCGCAAGGGCAGAGGGTGCTACGCTTCCTTCCATGCTGCTGAGCATCAGTGCCCGAATGGGAAAAAGCGAAAAGGCGCTAGCTCCGATTTGCATCTGTGCGGCTTGCAGCAAAGTGACGGTACATGCAGCGAGGTCTTCTCCGTGAGAGCATGGAGTATGGCTAGGTACGAGGCGGGAAAGCGGAGAGGAGGCCACTCGGATTGCCTGCGGAAAGGATTGCCTGCGGAAAGACAAAAGGCCAGGGTAGAAGTGGGCAGAGGCATGGGGCTTCAGAAGCGGCGTGCGAGACTCTAAGGCAAGCTTGAATAACATGGGCGTGGAGGCACAGCCCGCATGCTCTAGGTCCACGAAGAGGCGAGAGACAAACCGTGAGCGTGATGGCAAGCGGTAGCATATTCTCGAAGCTTTGAGGATGTCTCAACGACGCCTGCCTTGGGCCAGAAAGTGCTGGGTTTCTCCGCAACCTTCTTGCTCCCTTCCCTCCACCTTGTTAGTGTCTTGAGTGCCGCTTTGAGCGTCTCTTCTGCCAGAGGTATCATAGAGAGGCCTGGGTGATATTGGAATCCCCTTGGCTCTTCTTCTTTCGTAGTGTAACATTAAAGGCGGTTGGATTTCATTGTTTTAGATGCGTATATGTAGACGGGCTTCTTGCCTTTCGACCAACCTCGCATCGCCAGAGCAGCTGAGATCCAATCATGCCAAACTGGAAATACCTGGAGCGGAGAAGGCAAAGGAGGCTGAGAGAGCAACAAGAACAAGCCGCTTCACAGCAGCAACCAGCCTCTTCGGCACCATCAGCAAGCAGCGTCCCCGTTTCGGGCGTCCTGTTTGGCGTCCCTGGCGAGATCCGCAACATTTTCTACACCAAGGTCCTCTGCAAGTCGGCGCCAATACTACTCAGCGCTTCCACGACAGGACCCGGCAAATGTGTGACCAAACCCGGCCCGCCTTTCCTGGTCAGCGTATCACGCAGGACCCGTCAAGAGGGCCTGCCGATCTACTACGCCAGCAACACGTTCTACCTGACCGACAGCATGTTCGCGGTGAATGGTGCCATCTCCGCCTTCGTCGCCCGCAGCCCGGAGGTGGCGAAGCACCTGTTCAAAGTCATCGCGGGCCACATTCACCACATCGGCACCGATAGTCACTACAAGCTGCAGCGCACGCATGCCCGGTTCATGGTGGAGAAGACCGCGGACGGCGCTCTTCACTTGCGAGATGTCAGCATGGGCGAGGTCGACCTGCGCGTATGCCGAGCGAGGTTGAAGGGCCCGGAGGTTTGTACTTGTACCGTTCAGCGCCTTGTCTTGGAGGCAATGGAGGAGGACACGCTGGCTAGTCTGGAAAGCGGCGTGGCAGAGATGGCGATTGAAGGGCCAGTGGTGGCACCCCGCGCCGTCGCAGCAGGGACGAAGCCTTGGATCTCGAACCCACTCGTGCGGCTGCTGATCAGATATGCAGCATTGGTGCAAGCATACGAGCACGCACCTGGTCCGGAGGAGGTTTGCGGGGTTTGTGGTAGGGTCAAGGGCATCTAGGAGCGCGCGACGTCGGCAGAAACGTTTCATCCGATATCTAAGATAAACACAAAGTCCAGCTACGCATCCTACGCGACTGTGGTGCCTTGCCGGTTTCGTAAGTGATTTGATAGATTTTCTCAGCTTCCAGGAAGCCGGTGCAGATTTAAACGCGCTCCATCATCTTTCCACAAATTGAATCCTCTCTTTGAAGTTCAACGAACTTCAGCTCTATACACGTTTCAGGTTCGGCGAAAGGAGATCGCAACACAGACGAGTGCCTCCATATACTGCTGATGGCGCCGGCGACCGACCGGTATGCCACAGAGTGGTCAAGCCATGACGAGACAGCAGATCATACCATCACGCTTGCCGGGCAGCCATCGAGCTTCCGTGCACTGCCGGCCGATTCCTTCAGTACATAAACCCAGGAGGCATGCTTTCAGTCTTCCACCTTGTCGAACGTGAGTCGTCCGATCAAATTTGTCCTCATGGTGCCCGAACACTCGGATGCTGCGTGGTCTTGGCCATGCCGTCCATACAAAGCCTGATCATGCATGCCATGGTTCAAGGCGGTGGTCCCTGCCGCTGGATTAGGCTTGAGATCCTATCGGCCGCTAGCCAGTGCTGGGCTGCTGTCACTCTGCAGATGTGATACTGCAACTTCCGGAACATTCGGCTATCGCCCTTCAGCCATCCACCTTCAGATTCTGCAGACTCGCCACAGCGTCCTCGCCTTCCTCCTCGTCAATGGTATTCCCAGCAAGGCCTTCCTCCCACAGCTGCCTCCCGGTCAGCTTCTTCTCGTCCTTGGCTCCTCTCTTCTTCTTGTCCTCCGCCTCCTGCTCCGCTTGCCGTCTAGCAGCCTCTTCCACCATCTCCTGCTTGAACTTGTCCCGCCATGCCAAAAACGACTCCCTCGTAACCCTCTCGCCCTCGAACTTGCGGTTCTCCTCTTCTTCTGCCTTCGCCGCCTCGACGTCTTTGTGTGCTTGCACCACCTGCTGCCGCTCGCTTATGAGCAGCTCTGCCGCGTCCTTGAGCGTGCTGACTAGCGTGAAGACCATTGCCATGCCCATGCTCTCCTCTATCGTAGGTAGCAGCGCCTCGAGCAGCCTGGCCTTGTCCTCCTGAATGTCCAGGAATATGTGTTTGGGAGCATTGGGCGGCTGGGTGATGTCCAAGACGGGAGCCACATCGGGGTAGGCTTCCGGATACTGGACATTCAGTATGATGACGGGGTCCGGTGTCTCGTCCTCCTCCGGCTTCGTGACATCCAGCGCTACCGTCACTCGATACTCAGCTTCGTTGATGTCCTGGATCTCATCCGGAAAGATGGAATCCAGCACCTCTCGCTCCTCCTGCTGCTCCTCGCGGCCCATCTTTGTGCTACTGTTGACCACCCGAGGCAGTATTGTTCAGTGTGCCGGAGATATTTCAGCGAAACCGATGTGGATCGTACGTAGTATCTTCGTTTGGAAGCGCAAACACCAATGGATCTATGTCGTGTCTCACTAGTCACTACTCGGTACACTAGGAGGTACCTCCAGAAACACCTCGCTTATCGATAAGCGCCGGAGCGCAAAGAAAAGTTTCGACGACTTTGATAGCATAAGCATAAGACCCGACAACACTTTCGCGCCTACAATTTGGACACTGTATTCCCAAGGCAGACTATGGCGAAGACGAAGCCGAACAAGGAACAGAAGCAAGCCCAAAAGCTCGCCAAGAAGATGGCCAACGGTGATGCCAAGCCAAAGGAGACGCCCGAGCAGCTGTACGCCTCCGCCATTGACCTGGTCGAGCAATCCCAGCCCGAGCAGGCTCTTAAGCAGGCGAAGAAGCTATGGCAACAGGTGCAGAACCGCTCTGCCAGTGAAGCACTGCCCGCGCTCAATCTGCTTGGCGAGATCAGTGTGGAATTGGGCGACGTCGATGCGGCACGCGGGTACTTCGAGCAGGCAGTCGTGCTTGACCCAGAAGGCAAGGTGCCCGAGACGATGGGTGGCGGCGCCGAGAAGTTTCTATGGCTGGCACAGCTATCTGAGGAGGGTGGCAAATCGAGCGTCGAGTGGTTCGAAAAGGGAGCAATAGCGCTACAGACGGAGATCGAAGCTCTGGAGCATGGCAGAGTACCTGGCGTGGACGAAGAGGCACTGCTCATGATGCGCGTGGAGAAGAAGCGCAAACTAGCTAATGCACTGTGCGGTATCGTCGAGGTCTACATGACCGATCTATCATGGGAGGAGGATGCAGAAGCGCGCTGTGAGAGCTTGGTCACGCAGGCAATGACCGTTGAGGACGAGACGAGTCCTGAGGTGCTGCAGACCCTGGCTTCGGTGCGACTGTCCCAGGAAAGGAAGGAGGATGCGCAGTCGGCTTTGACGCGCTCGCTGCAGACATGGAAAGGACTTGATCCGGAAGACCCAGCAGTGCCGGACTTCCCAACCCGCGTTTCGCTTGCGCGGCTGTTGATGGAGGCTGAGATGGAGAGTGAGGCTATGGCGGTGTTGCACCGTCTTGTCACGGACGACGATCAGAGCGTCGAAGCGTGGTATCTGGGCGGTTGGTGCCAGCACCTGATTGCGGAGAAGCTGAAGGCGGTGGGTCTGCAGAACGCCACCACCGGCGGCATTGCGGATACTGGCTCGCTTGAGGCTGCGGTGAAAGGCAGCAGGAATTGGTTGAGGATGGCTTTGAAGCTGTACAGCCAGCTCGAGTATGAGGATGACAGGCTCTTCGAGCACGCCAAGGAGCTCGTGGCTGGCCTTGACACGGTATTGGGACCGGAAGAAGGCAATGCCGAAGGTGGAGATGATGAGTGGGAGGAGTGGGAGGGGATCGATGAAGAAGATGGCGAGCAGGAGGATGAAGATGAGGAGATGAAGGACTCGTAGAGACGCGGACGTCGCCGAAGCGATCTTCACTCACTGTTCGATCGACACATCTTGCCGGCCGACGGCCGACGCACCGTATAGTATGTACGACTGTTTTTCGATGCCAACAGCAGCTCTTAGCCGTGGCCTGCAGGCGCACCTACGGCCAGCCCCCCGGGAGTCCCTAGGGTAGAATTACGCCTCTTCCGCAAACGCCTGATCTTCTTCACGCATCACGCTATCCTGCTTCAAGCCCACGACTTCCTCAAGCTCGAGGAGCGAATGAAGTTTTTGATACTCGGACATGCCGCCACATCATGTTCACAGGGGCGGCAACGGATGTGGAGAAGCCTTCGACGGAGAGCTCGAAGACGCACATGTGTCATGCGCTTGCCATCATCAGGGTGCTGACTGGAACGTTTCTTGTGGTTTTTGCGTTGCGGCGTTGCCCTTGGGGCTGGTGTCCGCAATGGAGTCGAGGGTTTGGGGCTACTGAGCTTCGCTGTGGGGGTCTGGCGCCAACGTGTGACTTTGACGTCTGTGGTGGCGCATGTCAGCGCAGTTGCCCGAAGGGCCAACGTTGTTGTACTTCTTGTGCTCTTACTCAATTGTCCGTCTTGATTGCCTAGACGGACACAACGTCGGGAGAAGAACTCGATGAACAGGTAGCCAATCAATGACATTTACACACGAAACACACAGGCTCAAGTAACTCGAGCCGACACAATGGCAGCCATTTCCGTCGTCCGCTGGGTCCGCTGGGAACGAAGTGCAACCTATTGGAACGAGCGCCCATACTGAGACATGGTGCGGTCGCACAAGGCATGATGCATCCGGGCTAGCGCACATTCCAGTCGGGCGCGCAAAGCGCTCCCTCGGTAGCAACCGAACACCCATGTTCGCAGCTGGTATGGCCGTTGCTTCGCGCGCTTAGCACCCCTGCGACACTGCGGCACGCTGGGGCCCGGCGTTGTTGTGCAGAAAGCAGAGCCTCATGCTGATTTCGATGGGCGGCGCAGGAGGAAGCAAGCTGCAGGTCGTGCCGTGGCTAGCCGTTGGGGTTGCCTCTGCCCTGCAGGCATCACCAGCCTGTGTAGCGCTAGTGATGCCCTTGGCTTGATGAAGCAGGCCCGCACGAGCGCTGGATGAAGTTCGGGGGTGATGCTGGACTGTGATCTGAAAAGCAACTGGATGATGGGTTCGAATGAACTTGTGCAAGGTCAAACGCCTGGCGATCCGAGCGTCCCTGAATCTTGGGTCGACCGGTCGAGCTATGCAGGCTTCCGTCGGGTATGGGCGCCGGGTGTGCTCTGGTCACGCTGCGTTCGCAGATGGTACGCAGGTACTGAGGCAACTTGCCAATCTACCCTCCCGCATTCGGTCGTGTGCGAGCATCGGTATACATCCGGAGATTTTCGCACTGGCTGGTGGGGAGTCGGTCCGCATTCGGGGTTTCAGGTGGCTAGCGTTCAGGAATGTGCGAGCTGCTCGAGGCATGTGTGTGACGAAACAACCTTCCGAGAGCGCCGAACTCACGCAACGACTCCCGTTCGTCATCCCCTGCACTGTCAAGCTTCCGGGCCCTCAGATGACTACTGCACGTCAACGAGCTGCTGCGAACTCTAGATCGCCAGGCACGCGCAGCCCATGGCTCGCCCAATGGGCGCGCGCAGGTTCGCATAACAACCGCGAACGTGCCAGCTTCGGGCCTAGTCGGTCTCACACGGCAGGGCTGTGGCGCGGATCGCCGTGCTTCCTAGCTTGCGAGCAGAGCGTGACCGTTTGGGGCAATCAGGGATCTCTAGTCAGAAGCACCAACGTCCATCGCAATGGCAGCACCGTGAGCGGTTCCCCCGCTGTCTATACCTCGACCCCCGAAACCAGATCATGCTAACGCTGGTCGTGCGGGCAAAGCGGCGAGTGGCCGAAAACGGCCAATCTGAGACTCACAGCGGGCCCAGGCGCAAGACACCGACCTGACGCATGCGGTGAAAGTCGCCCATGCACCGTCTTCAGCACAGCAGAGCGTCCAACCTTGCGATCCTCGTTCTGAACTCAGTCAGCAAAGCAGTCTCGTTGTCGTTGCTACAAGTATCCTTTTCCGCGCCCATTTACACAAAGGATCTTGTGTGACTTGCCTCCTGAACTTCCTTTCTGTCTCTGCTTGCCCCGACAGAGCCTTCCGAGACAAAGGTCATCGCCAGACAACGACTAGCACCAAGAAAGCCCATCAGCCTTGCAGCCCAGCAAAGCAACAGCCTACCAGGCTCGCGGCGTGAACGCGTGTTTGCAGCAGCAAAGAAACAGCGGTCCGGCGTCCGGTATCTGCAGAACAAAGTCCGCTCAGGGGTGGCGGATAGTCGCACAAGGTATGCCATGCCCCTATTCCTGCAACCGCGAAAAGGCCGTTCATGCAGCAATGCGCTGCACGTGAGACAAACTTGCCGGACGGCAACAATCCAGACAGGAGCAATGGGAGTCCATGCTTACAAGACATGCAGGCCGTTCCATCAACGAAATCATCTCCTTGCGAGCCATTGGCTTTCTTGATCGTTCCAGAAAGCATCCGTCCGCGGTTTCAGTATCCGAAAGGGATCCGTGACGACCATGACTTCCACTCGGGTCATTCACCAGGGCCCCTCACCGGAGGAGGACTACGGCCTTGATGCGATCGCTCAGCACAACGCTGCTGTCACTTCGACCGAGCAGTTTCCCGTCTACCAGGATGATGCGAAGGGGTTGGGCATCTACGTAAGTCCGATTGTCAGAACGAGTACACGATCGACCAATCCAGTACTGACCAATGTTCAGCACGATGGCTACGCACCGTACCAGGAGGATGCTTCATACCTCCACAACCCGCCGACACCCCGCTCCAACACAGCAAGCGACGGCGTTCGCACCCGCTCTGGCCGCTCAACCCGCCGCACCGACTCGCCCTTCAGCAATGGCGCCCGCGTCTCCAAGTCGCCGGCCGCCAGGACCAAGAAGGAGAAGAAGTCCAAGATGGACCGGTCTAAGATGCCCAAGCTCACTGCGCCGCTGTCCGTCCTCACCAAGGATCTCCCGGTCCCCATGAAAGACATGGATGAGTGGGTCAACCGCTCGGCCGAGACGCGCCGCAAAGAGGTGGAGAAGCGCAACGGATACGTCACCCGGCCGATGAACTCGTTCATGCTGTACCGGTCGGCGTATGCGGAGCGCACCAAGGCGTGGTGTGTGCAGAACAACCACCAGGTTGTGTCGAGTGTGTCGGGGGAATCGTGGCCGATGGAGCCGCAGGAGGTGCGCGACCAGTTCAACGAGTGGTCGAAGATTGAGCGGGCCAACCACGCGGCGGCGCATCCAGAGTACAAGTTCTCGCCTTCCAAGGCGACCAACAAGCGACACAAGGGTGAGGTCTCCGACGACGAGGAAGATGCTGTCAGCGAGCATGATGGCGACCCAGATGGCGAGTACCGCGCCGGCGGCGGGAGGAGTGTGAGGCAGAGACGGCAGACGCCGCAGCAGCACGAGCAAGTGCCGCTGAACAGTACCTACGGCTTCGACTCGCACCCGTACTACGGTCAGCAGGTCTCCGGCTATGAGCAGAGTCACTACCAGTACGCCAACCCAGGCCGACCGCTGCCGTCGAACATCGCGTACACGTCGGAGGGCGTGCCATACAACCCGCAGACGAACGCGTACATCCAGCAGCAGACGTACCAGCACCCACAGTACCCGTATGTCCAAGACGTCCGGGGCGTGCGCATCCCGACGCCGGATTCACTCGGTGGCCAGCAACAGCAGCACCAGCAACAACAACAGCAACAGCAGTCCGTCGGCGGCTACGGCCTCCCAGGCGGCCAGCAAATGGCCGCGGACGAGCTCTTCACCAGCTCCCGCACCTCGACGCCCATGCAGCAGTACAACCAGTACGGCCAGCCCGTGTACCCCCAGTACACGCACCAATCAATCTACCAGCAAAGCACCACGCCCTACCAGCACCCCGCGCCTCCGCCACCGGTCAGCCAGGCCTACGCCGAACATCAAGCCTACCTGCAAGCCGCGTCGCAGCCGCAGGTGGCGATCGATCCGGGTCTGGAGGCCGACTTCGGCGGCGGTGTGGTGGGCGAGGGTGAGAGTCACTTTGAGAGTGCGATCGGGGATTTGACTGGGGCGGATCTGGGCGGGTTGGAGTATTATCAGGAGTCGACGTCGCCGGATGGGGCGTTGGGGCCGCCGTGGAGTCCGACGGATGTGCTGAAGTGAAAGACAGAGTAGAGTAGTGATTGGGAGGTGGTTGAGGGCTAGATGGTTGTCGACGGTGCGCTTGATCGCCGTGATCGGGAGACTTCTTGTTGATAGAGCTTGCGGTAATGATCAGATCTTCATGTTTGACTCCACTCTCTCCGTTCTCAGTGCCTCTCCTGCTTCATGGCTGATGGGTCGGCTCTGCTTTCCCCGAGATGCATCTACCTTCGCAGTCAATATACAGGAGGCTGGTCATACTCTGTGAGAGGTCGCTGAAGGTGGCGGAACCCGCGGTCTTAAACAATGCCATTGTTCGATCAGGCGTCGCACACGGCAAGCTGCATTGTCTCGTGACAGCGTGCCATGTTACACAAGCCACTTACCCTGAGCCCCGGCGAGCTCCAAGGAGCTGCACATATCCGTCGTCAGATGCGGCCTTTCGCATGACTTGGGTCGGTATTGTCCTGTGTCAGGAGTAAGCGACGTCGGGCCGTTCGAGGACCAGCGCCACATGTCGATGTGGCTAAACTTCGTGGCACCTCCGCGCCGCTCGCTTCAAGATTCCCGGTCCTGTCCTTGAGGTGAGATGCGACGAAACCTACATAGAACGCGCAGGAATTCCATCTCGTCTTCAAAGCACTGTGATTATACCAGATGAAGGCGCCCTCACCACTATGCCTCCAGGCGCTGCGCGCCATCGCCTTCCCGCCCCTCAACCCCCAATGCCGCACCGCGAGCCGACGATGCTACGCAGCCCTCCCCGACCAACCGCCAACTCGACCTCCACCACCACCCCAGAACTACACCAAAGCCAAACCCCCACCGCCACCCACCGCCACTGCCACCACCACCACCCAACCAACTCCTTTCCGCCCCACCCCCTCCGGCCCCTCCCTCCGCAAGAAACAGGACGACGACGAGGACTTCACCCCCTACCCCCTCTCCCGGCCCATCGGCATGCCCAACCCCCCACAGCCTGGCGAGAACATGGGCCTCGACAAACGCACCTTACGCCAACGTCGCGACGACTTCCACAACTACGAGAAGCACCTGGAGCGGCGCGCGCGCATGACGCGGCAGATCGCGAAGCCCTACTTCCGCGACTGGAGCAATATGCGCTTTCACAAGGGGAAAGGGTGGGTGGCGAATGAGCGGCTGTTTCGCGGGGAGCATGCGCTGTGGTTTCCGAATTTCTTTGGCAAACCCCTGCGGAAGCAGAAAGGGCTGGTGAGGGGCGGAGGGAGGTTGGGGAGGAGGGATGGGTATGGCGGGTTGGGTAAGGATACGTGTACCGTGATGGAGGGGAAGGTGAGTGTGGTGAGTCTCGTCAGTAATACCTGGGCGGAGAACCAGGTGGAGACGTTTTGCTCGCGCGCATCGAATCCTGCGTTACATGAGGTGTTGGCGGAGAATAAGGAGATTGCGCAAAGAGTGGAGATCAATTACGAGTCTAACATCCTTAAATGGTACCTCCTCCAACTCTTCGCGGGCCGGTCTCTCCGCCGAACACGCTCGCTGGAGGAGCAAGGGCGGTATTTCATGGTGCGAAGGGGACTGTCCGAGTTGATGAAGGAGGCGATTGGGGTGTTGAATGACAAGGGCGGGTATGTGTATTTGGTGGATGGGGAGGGCAAGATCCGGTGGGCGGGGAGCGCAGAGGCGGGGGAGGGGGAGAAGGAGAGTTTGGTGAGGGGGGTGAGGCGGCTGGTGCAGGAGGCGCGGATGCCGAGGGAGGCGAGGGGGAGGTATATTGAGGAGAAGGAGGAGTTGGAGGCTGTGGTGATGGATGTGACGGATGATGTGGCTGTGCCGGAGAAGGCGGCGGCGACGGCTGCTGGATGAGGTTACGATTGCGTGAGGATGTTGTACAGACACACGCCATGCTCCTAGCATTGATACAGCCGGTTCAGCGCCTGCGATACACTCCCACCCAACGCCAGGCCAGAGTCCACATGCCCGCTCCGCGAATCCAATCCGCACAAGCCCTACCAGAACCACAGCAGCACCAAACAACACACGGCAATGAATGAGCCGAGTATAATGCCGTCCCGCCGCTTCTTACTCCCAATCCGCTGCATCAACCCATTGATCCCGGGCACCTGCGCCGCCGCGCCTGTGATCCGCCGCTGGATACTATTCAAGGTCTCGCGCTGCACGCCGAAATTCTCATTCGCCGCATACGCCTGGCTCAGCACCGAATCCACCATGTTATGGCTGTTGTCCACCCGGCGCCGCTCGTCCAGCATGTAGTCCGCCTCGGCCGCTTCCGGGTTGTCGCGGGCGCGGTAGGCGTCGATGTCGGCGCGAACATTGCCCAAGAGGTTGGCGCGGTCGCGGACGGTTTGGATTTGGGACTTTAGGCGGGAGAGCTCGGTGCGGTGTTGTTGCAGGATCTCGCGGTGGCGGGCGAGGTTGGTGGATTTCAGGGCCGAGGCGGTGGGTTCCGAGTCGAGGAGGCGGGCTAGGTGGTGGAGGAGGGCTGAGCGCTGGTTAGTGTTAGTTTTGGTATAGACTATACAGCGCTATGTAGGCATGTGCGGAAGGTGCGCCTGGTGGTTGCGGAAAGTGCGCCTGGTGCATGTGGAAAGTGCATCTGGTGTATGCGGAAAGAGCGCCTGGTGTATGCGCTGTTGCTGAAGTTGAGCGTACCTTCTCGAGTATCTCATTCAGCTGCTCCTCCGTTCTCCGCTCCTCGTCGTTCGCCTTGGGCTCTATGTCGGTCTTGGAGGCGAACTGCGCATATGTGTGGAAGAGGGCCTCGGTCTATGCCTGCCATCAGCGCTCCATCCCAATGCTGCGGCCTTTGGGGGGTTTGCTGACCTGTGTCTCTTGCGCTCTTGCCTGCTGTCGCAATTGCGCCCAGCTGCTCTGTGTCGCCATGTTTCGCTCGCGTCTCGGCTTCAATCTACGGCTGATCAAGCAGTGCGGATGTATTGCGACTCGGTGTTGCGATGCTATGGGGCCTCCAACTCACCTCCGCTCTTTGTCCGTGTGACCAAACGCATGGCTGCCTCAGGCAAGCGGGGATCTAACGCTAGCGGCCGCTCCAAATCTTGGCGGCGTTCAATTTTGAGGACGCACTCCAAAGTTTGGCGACTGCGGGCACGACAGCGACATCTAGCGACGACGCCGACTAACCACACAGCACCACACATCCCCTCAACATGGTACGAACATGCACCTCTGGCTGTCCACATACTGGACGAAGTGCTGACGGATAGGTGTGACAGTCGTCCGCCGGGAAAGTCAAGGCCGCGCAGCTCTGGGGCAAGAACAAGGAGGAGTTGAGGAAGCAGCTGGATGAGCTGAAGTCGGAGCTGGTGCAATTGCGGACACAGAAGATTGCCGGTGGTGCGCAGTCGAAGCTGAACAAGATGTATGCATATCCCGTCCTTCAGCCGACCCGGGATGCACACCCAACACGCATTGGCCGCAACGCTACAACCTCCCACTAACACGTATATTACAGCCACGACGTCCGCAAATCCATCGCCCGCGTCCTTACCGTCATCAACACCAACCAACGCCACCAACTGCGCATCTTCTACGAGAAGAAGAAGTACCTGCCCCTCGACCTGCGCGCCAAGCAGACGCGCGCCATGCGCCGCGCCTTGTCAGCCGAGGACGCGAGCCGCGTGACGGACAAGCAGGCCAAGCGGACGAGGCACTTCCCGCAGAGGAATTACATGGTCAAGGCCGAGTAAGCGGGATGGGAAGGGCAAAGGAAGGGATGGTGGAGAAGGAGTGTCTACGTGGTTCGAGGAAGCGCATGGCTTTCATGGGACATCATCATGCTTCACGGCGAAATGGAACGGCTGTGCCTGTGCCGAAATGCTTTCTCAGCAGAGCGGTTGGCTACTGCATATGGTAGCTAGCGCAAGCACCATGCTTCAGTCACTCATGTCCTTTTGATGTGCTGCCCTTGCTTACTCCACCACTTCCCGTTGCACCGCTAGCGATCTGTAACGCTCATGGACTAAACTCCTCTTCTGCCTACAGGACTCGCATTTTGGGTACTTCTGTGCGGTGCACCAAAGACGATGGATGCTCTGGGAGCTACACGCCTATGAAGTGCAGAGCTTGGCTTGTATGCGGCCACAAACCTATTCGGATGATAGGACGGTCTTCCTTTGCGGCGTCCCTTGCACATGATCACCAAGCTAACGCCTTGGGCCCTGAAACTTGGAGCTCCTGCCTGTCTTGCAGCACTGCTCGTGTCCTTTACGACATCTTCGCCCAAACGCCGCTCGCCTCCGCCGCCGTCTAGTGACGAGCCTCCATGCCTCTACAAGTCGCGCATTTGCCTGCAAGGCCCCACCCATACTGACCCTCAGCCTCGACTCTGTGCGCATAGGCCTCGAGCAGATCCAGCAGCGGCGTCTCCGATTGCTGCGTGTCAGCGGAGCTCGCCTGGTGCAACAGCCAGCAGCAGCAGACTCTCTGCTTGGCATCGTGGATCTCAACACTGATACCTTCGGGATGACTGAAGTACGCGTGGTCAGCACATGCCGCGCGAAAGCTGGATCGCATCGGCTCGGAATTTCTAATCGCGCAAACTGGAATTACAGGGCAGCGGTGAAGCGATTATACAGGGTGCCAAGGCCAGTGTGAGTGGCAACACGTCTGCAGACCTTGACCTGCCGCACATCCTTGGCGACGTCGCCGAGCAGGCGCCGGAAGTGCTGCGCGTGCGCCCCGTGAATCCGCTCCGTCGTGGTGAAGGTCGTGAGGCAGAAGGTGTTCTCCGCGAGGTAGATGGGCTTCACTTCGCGGTACAGCTTGTGGCAGACCGTTGCTAGTCGTGGGGGCTCAGGGTTGAAGATGCGTGGGAGTTGGCTGAGGTATTTCGCGGTAAGGGTACTTGGGTCGCGGCCGAGGCGGCGGACACCCAGGTGCAGCTGGATGGGCGCTTGGGAGACGACGGCGTAGCGGTAGATGTGGTTGCGGAGTTCAGCCGGCAACTTGAGCAGTCGCGACGTTCTGTCGTTGCGGAGGCTGATCGCGACCATGTTCGCTTGAAGGGCGGCGATGGCGTCGTCGACGGCCTTTTGTGCAACGGCGTCTTGCTCTGCGAAGCTGGCGAATTGCTGGTGATGTCTGAAGGCAGCCATTGTCGAGATGCTGATGGGGCGCCGCAGGTTGCCGTCAAGTAAATGGAGATGCTGATCAGCGGTCCAACATGGGAAGCTGGTACGGGTGAAGGATTCGGTCTTGCTTATCACGCACTGACCACCACGCAGACGCCAGCTTGAGCTTGGGCTTCAATTAGAACAGGAAGGAACGGCGGATTCGAGTACTAAGTACCTGCGGCAGCTACATGGCTAACACGGTCACGGCGTGAGAGTATAAGAGAACGCCAGTAAAGATCATTCCGTCTTAGCATCGTACGAAAGCAACTCTGACCTCGAGGCGTGGCGTCTCAAGCTCGCGGTCCACCCATTTGTTCAAGTCCTGATGTCCGGCCTGGTAAAGCCATCTCCAGGCCATCTTGGCAGACCACAAATCCGTCGCCACTTTTGCCTCCCGTCCCTAATCTCGATCAGAAAGCGCCGTCACCCACCTGCAGGCTGCACACGTCACTGCGAAACGGAGTACGCCCTGTCGCATACCCTGCAGTGAACGCTGCGATTGACGGACCACCGGTGCGGCCCGCCATACCTGCGGTCTTGTGCACTTCTGGCATAATCGATCAGGAACGCCATGAGTACACCGCTACTGAGCATTGTCTTGCCCACCGGATCCTTGTACCGACGTTCGATATGCAGCACATTGCAGCAGCAATGTCCTCCTGTGTCGCCCAGGACCCTGCAGTCATCCGCAACCTCGTCTCCGTTGCTGTTGTAGAGTTTGACGACGCCCCCTTCGCCGCCCTTGGATGGCACGAGTTTTGCGGAGAAGTGCAGCTCCCAAATAGAGCACATGGCGACCGCGTGGACGACTTTAACGCGTGTCATCTTCCTCGCAGACGCTCCAGCGATGCGCTCGAATGCCGCAATGGCGTTCGGGTGGATGGTTAGGTGCGTGAAGGCGAAGCTGTTTTCCTCAAGGTAGATCTCGTGGACTTCTTCGCGCAGCTGCTTGCACGTTCGCATCAGAGCCGGTGTCTGCGAGAGAGTCCCTCCGGGACCCCAAAGCTCGGTCGAGTCCACATTAACCGTGGTGTCACTGATGACGGCGAGGCGGTAGATGCGGTTCCTGAGCTCTCCAGGAATATCAAGTAGTGGTGACCTCTTGCTGTTGCAGAGGCTGTTTGCGGCCATCGCTGCTGCAAGTGCCGCGGCACCAGCCTTTTCGAGGGCCTGTTGTGCAGCGGCATCTTGATCAGCGAAGCTGACGAAATTTTGGCGATATCTTGAGGTAGCCATTCTCGAGGTAACGATGGGTGCCGCAAGTCGAAGTTGCCTAGCTATTGCTGGTGAGTGAGCCGATGACCGAAATATAATCTTGTATCAGCATCTAAGCGCATTGACCACCACAATCCCAGTCTTGAGCTTCATCGAAACGGAAGGAACGACGGCAGTCCACCATGCTGCAGCTCGTGATACAACAGTGGGATCGACATATTCTAGGGACGCAAGTGGTGTGGAAGATGTACAGTGGAATTGGTCTGTACCTCAGTATCGCGTGAAATCAGCCATGACCCGGCCGCAATCTGTGAAACCCGATCTTGAAGTCGATGGCCGCTCCCAATGACCCAATCTTCACCGTGGTGCAGCCATCGTGCGTCCGCTAAGCATCGCCCATCCATCTTTCATCTGTCGCTCATATATGCTCAACGACGCTTGTGCGCCTGAGCTACCGCCACCCTGAGTTGGACGCCTCGTACTTGGTCGAGTCGACGGATGTTCGTCCGCTGCAGTCCTGACAGAGGTATCGTATGTATCTGCCCTCCGAGTAGGTCGATTGCTTGTGCTCCTCCACACTCCTCGCATAGTCTTTGACGAACGCGAAGAGCGTATTAGCTGTCCCCAACGCTGGCCGAGTGAGGGCGCGATATTGCTGGGCCACTTCGATGATGTTGCAGCAACAGTAAGCGAGCGCTTCCCTCGCACGCTCGACGGTCCGCTCGATCTCTTCACCTCCGGCAAACAGCCTCAACATGCCCTCGGAGCTCCCGGCAGTGGCACACTCGACTCTAGCCGTGAAGCGAATGTACGCAGGACCATGCTTGTGAAGTACCTTGAAGCTGGTGATGTGCTTCAGGGATGGCCCGGCCAGCTGCCCGAATATTGCCAGAGCTTCGATGTTCAGAGCTGATGTGACGATCTGAAAAGTGTTCTCCTCGAAGTAAACGGCTAGAACCTCCCTGCGCAGCTGTTTGCAAGCCAGCGCTATTGGCAGACGGCGGTGTACGAGCGCCCTGTACATCTTTCCGTCCTTCAGGTGTGCAGGTGTCGCAGCGACGTTCGTCGGCGTGGTGCTGACAGCGACAAGGCGGTAGATGTAGTTCCGGAGTTCTGGTGGAAGTTTGAGGATGTGCTTTGGCCCGCTCGTTGGTGTCATGTCGCTGATGGTCTGCTTCAATGCATGAAGGTCCTCCATGATATCAGATGGCTTGGACGCGCACAATAGGCAAGCAAGAAGTAGGAGGGGTGGCTCGGAAGACAGCCAGCCAGCTTGACATATGCGGGGAATTGCGGGCCGCTAAATGAATCGTCGGTGGTCTTCAACAGGCAGGCACGACCGGAACAACGAGACTACCTAAGATGAGCTCTTCTGTCAGGGGAACTACCACCGACATACTGACCGTCATGGTCTGCAGAGCCACCACATAATCTACCGGCCTGTTTGTATCAAGTGCGATGAAGCACACTTCAAGATGAAATATTCATAAACCGCACTTCATGATGTTGCATCTCCGACTCGGTGCGTCAGCTACAGCCTGCCGCACCGCGCTACTGACCGTGCCTTCAAAACTTCTTGCCGCTCTCCGCCAGTGTCTCCCAAGAAGCTGCTGACTGTATTCTCAGCTCACTGCTGTTGCATCGTGGCAATGGAGAAGCAGGCTCTTCAGCCCCGCTCATCAGAAAGGCTCTCTTCAGCGTTCCCTGTGCATCGACGCGTTTCGCGGTGGAGATCTCAGACATCAGCCCACGACTTGGCCTTGTCGGGCTCTTGGTCCCTTGAAGCCAGGCTCTCCCATCCGTCCCAAGCCAACCCCTCCTCTTCTGTTGCGAGGCAAGCGTTACAGGCTGCTTTTCTATGAAGCTCGCCTTATACCAGCGGAGATCTGAAGTGTCTGGCGCCTCATTACTGAGTGAGCGCGGCGTGGAGAGATCTACGCCCGCTGTGACCGCAACGTTGCTGTTCGGCTGATTACTCGTCTCCGCCGAAAGAGGCGTACATGTGTCGTAGCTGCTCGGTGAAGCCATAATCCAAGCTTTCGGAGGTGTGACGTCTTGCTGGCCACCTTGTGAGTTCTTTCTTCGCTTCGAGGTTCTGGTTGGCGTCGTCGTCGCCTTCTTCCGGAGCTCAGGTACGGAGATGATATAGCTATCTGCTCTTCGTCAGCACATAGCATGCTTCCGCTGAACGACACCAAACTTACCAATCTCGGACTCGCTTACGTCTGTTTCGGTGCGATCTTCCTCGTTCACTTCCGCCATGACGTGTCGGGTTCGTGTCCGTGTAACGTCGATGCCATGCTTGGCCTGCGGCAGTGTTCGAACAGAAGAGCAAATGTAGATGGCGTGGATGCTCGAGGGAAGTGTCAGGTAGTGACGGTTGTAGTGAAGCACCACAACAGTCACTCATGCTTGTGCAGTCGTAGCTAGGGTCAACAGCGCCTTCCGCACTAATTTTGCTTGTTTCTCACATGCTAGGGAAAGGCCCCTGTCCGCAAATGGCATCCTGAGGACTAATGAGTCTAATACCTGGCCCAACAACAGTATCAAAGAGTGCTGCTACATGAGCACATATCCTTCTACGACGGCACCAGCGCTACACTTTGCAGAGAGAGTGGCGCAGCTGTGCACGGTGTGGACAGAAGACGACACAAATGAGAAGTACACGTACGTCTGAGTGTGCGTTTCCAGCTCTTCAAATCAGCGCTTGATCGCATTGCGTGCGCCTCCAGCGCTGGGCTCTGCCTTTTCCGTACCGGAACGCCTCGCTATGCACACCCAGCCCATCCGACCGATGCCCATCTCATCACGTTCACTCAATCATCATCTAAGCCATCTCGCCCGGCAAAAGGTTGCCCCTCACTCCAAACATCTTCCCGCTCACGACCGCGTTGAAGCCGTCTACCTGCCTGGCGTACTGCTCGACTTGCCTTCCCACCAGCATCAACTCCAGCCTGCTCGGCTCGGTCGGCAGCTTGAACAGCTTCTGCCACTCATCCTCCGGCAGCAAGGGCTGCTTCTGTTGCGTCCGGAGCAGATTCTCGTTCTTGCGCTTCTCCTGCCACGTCTTGATCTTCGTCTGCTCACGCGCGAGGGAGCGCTGGTAGTAGGATGCGTTGTTCTGCTCGGTGGTGTGCTGCTCGATGCTCTCGAGCATGAGGTCCGTGGTCTTCTCCAGGAACGGGTCGATGCTGAGGTCCAGGCTCTCGAGATTGGGTGCGAGCGGGTTCGAGGCGATGTTCGGGTCGTGGTGAAGCTCGGCGAGCGATGCTGGGAAGTCGAGCGCGGTCTTCTGCGGCGGTGCGGCGGGTATTTGGTGCAGGAAGGAGGTGAGGAGGTGGGAGTTGTGGATGGTGATGGGCAGCTCGATGAAGATGTCCTGGTAGCGAAGCTTGCTCTTCTGGATGCTGTGGTAGGTGTCAGCCATGTCACTCAAGCACGTACGCGTGCTGACAGCAGGCATGCAACTTACCTCTCGGTGGAGAACTTGCTGTCCTTGAACGCGGCCATGAAGCTCGGGCTGAGCCTGTAGGCCTTCAGGTTCAAGCTTCCCTGACTGCTCCGGCTCACATCGAACACCAGCGCCACCGTCTTCTCCTCCTGCCCTCGCTGGTAGAAGGCTTGGTTCTCCACGAAAGCTTGCGAGACAAAGTTGCCCATGCTGCAGCTCATGTACCAGCCCACGCCCTGCGCATCCACATTTACCTCCCGCAGATACTTGATCATCTCGCCCGCATATGTGGCACTACTCTTAGCTCGAGGTGCCGCAAGCGAAAGCGCCACCTGATCTGACTGGTGGTATGGGTCTGCCGGGTTGGAGTTGGTCTGTTGGTTCTCCGGGTTTGAGGCTGGGAACGGGAACGAGTTGGTGATCTGAAGTTGGCTGCCGATGTCCATGCCGACCAGGCATCCGGTCGCCGGGGTTGGGAAGCTGGTGGTGCTGTGCTTGATGATGCGCATCACGACCAGCGCTTCCACTTGGATTTCGCGAATGGGCGAGTCCGCGATCTTGGGGTCTGTCGCCATGTTGGGCGTGAGGTTGTCGGTAGTCACCGTGAAGCTATAGTATTGCTGGATACTCGGTTCAAAGAGTGGCGAGAAGATTGCGGGCTGCTGTATGTGGTGGATGTGTTTGTACTTCCGAGAATCTCAAGTTGCCCGACGTGCAGTGGGGAAATTCCGCTTCATGTGCGAGGGCGGGACCAGCCGGCGACAAGATTGAGGCTCCACGCGCCATGATCCACCACTGGCGAACTCTTCACTTCGACTGCTCGACACTGACGGGTCACAACTGGAACACAACTATGACCATACCTACGCGAGATGTCCTTCACTTCGCCAAAGATCCCGAGCCTCGTACGTTGGTGGCGAGCGCCATGACAGATTGGAAGCGCTTCGGTGATCCCCTACTGTGGACCATACGGTCAGCTCCCGTCGCTCTACGCTAAGTACTCAGTCCTTCTCGTGTATTCGTCTATCATACATCATCCAGCCCACGTACGGCGTTACCATTGACAGCCCCCTGTCCCAAAATCCAAACCCTGAACGCCAGACTCCGCCCCTCGCGCCACTGCTACCCTCCCGAAGACCCTCCACGACAGGCCAAAGCACAGGGCACCTCTACTCGCTGCCATCGTCTGCGTTCACTGATGGCTACGGTCTCCGCCTCGATGTCTGCTGCAAGCGGATACTGCTCGGTCAACGTCCGCCACTCCGTTGGCAGCACATCCCTTATTGTGTGGTCCGGATTACTCTGACTGAAGCGCTGCATGGATGTCGGCTGCTGGTAGCGCTGGAGGATCTCACGCTCTGCCTGGAGCGGCAACTCAAAGCCGATGGATCTGGCTGCGCTGCGGATCCCTCCGACCTCAGCCGGGCCGTAGTATGCGTAAGCCACAGTAGCCATTGAGCTGGTGTACCTGTGGAGGTTGGCTGTGGTCACAGGCATGCTGCCCTCCGTGTACGCGGTGAAAGCTTGGGTGGCGGTAATATGCCTCGGCCCGCGCTTGGAGCCGACTGATGACATGGAGCTGTCAACGGTGGCTGGGTTGCTGGCTCATTGTTAGCACAGACCTCGGCAGGTGATTGCGGCAAGGCCTTGGCCGTGGCGAGGATTTACGTGGACGCGATAGAAGACATCAAGGCTTGCAATTGAGAAGCTTGTCACGTGTGACTTGCGGTGCTGATGATACGCGTCGGACGCGGCTATGGTAGACTGTTGTTGCACCAAAGGACGAGTACCAGTGAGTGGTCCTTGGAGAGAGACCTGACTGACGCAGCAAAGAACTCATTTACTTATGAGTCTACAGCACCATCACTGAGGCTTTCAAACTTCACCCTGGAGTGTGACCGTTGCAAGAAAGCGTCCAACGCAGAGCGGCAGAGCACGAAGACTCGAGCCACGGGCACCCTGGTATGGGCGAATAGAATCATGAGTCCCAGGAGTTGCGGACAGCACAGCAGACTCAGGGGCCTATGGTAGCTGAGAAATGCACGCTGTGCAGGTCCTCAAGCCTATTTCTTGCACGCAGTGCACATCTAGCGATCCTTCGCTCGACTTGGCGCTTACTGGACGCGGGGCAGTGCAGATTGTACTGCACGCATGCCTGACAGAGCTCCAAGATCACAACTCTTATGGGATCCCGATTGGACTCTCTGGGGACACATGCATCTGCGCCTTTCCACCAGGCAGTGCAGATTGTGCAGCACAAGCGCACGTCCGGTGCAGGGTTTCGACCGGTCCTGCTCGGGCTTGTACGCCCCCAAGGCCACGAAAGTGAACGATGCAAGATCTTCGCGATGTGCTGATGAGCGTTTCACACATCATGCTAACGTTTCTTCCTTGGCGACATGAAGGAAGGGATCTCGTTCTGTGGTATCGACAGAGCATCTGCCAAATGATCTCGCCGTGTGAGATGACCTGGACGGCATTTCGGCTCGCATGGGTCTGCTGTCACTGCACAAAGAGCCCTATGTTCCTATTAGCGAGGCCCGTCGTCCTCCCACAAGTTTGGCGCAGCAGACATCGCCGATTCGACCCCTTCTACTTGTCAGACCCGGTCCCATCTGCCAATTTGTAAGCTCTCTGTGTCTGTATGGCTCTCGCACCACAACTGGCAAGCTATGCCGCCGTGTATTGGGTGTCAAAGCTCTCTGCCGGATAGAGCATGCCACCAGGCTGTAGAACCTGCTTGATGATAGGTCAAGTGAAGCCTGTGTGTGCCTTTACTGTGACTCGTGAGGCCGCAAAAGCTAAGACTTACGATAGGCACTAAGTTGATAGTCTGCATGCTGCACAGTGCGCAAGTTGGTGCTTCTAGGTTCCCTCAAAAGCTTCCGATCGCCCCACAAACATTTTGCACACTATCTTGCCATCAAGAAGGCTTCTATGCATCTGTCAGTACGCTTTACCCGCCTGAAAGGCTCAACAGTGCCACCATCCGCAGCATTGGGGTTTGCGCAGCCGTGCGGTGCCCCGTCGGTTTGCTAACGTGGAGCGGAAGTATCACGGTGCATATCTCATCGTTGCGGATTGCCCAAGCAATGACGAAGAACTGGGATGACGTCCGCCCAGCGATATGCAGACTGTATGCCGATGGCAAGTCGCTGGCTCAAGTCCGCGACATACTCCTTGAGGAGCGTCACTTCGATGCTTCGTACGTCTGTGGTCAGCCCCATGAGCACCGTCCATGCTGATGGTGCACCAGGGTGCGAGCATACCGTGGCAAGCTGAACGAGTGGGGTGCTACTCGGGTCAAAAGACTACAGGAACTCAAAGCCAAAGATGCAGAAGCGACGAGGGTCACTCCAGCAGAGGGCGAATCACAAGAGCTGTCACAGCCATCTCGGACCCCCAAACGCCCTAGACTTGAGACCTCTGAAAGTAAAGATAGCCAGGCACGGCAACACACTCCATCAGCGCTCCCTGATCGTGAGCGAAGGGGTTCGACCGGAACTGTGACTGCATCAATCCCGGAGGCGGAAAGGACACTGCTTGCCATGAAAGGAACGGAGAATGGTGCTGAAATCAAAGGACTCCTGCAGCAAGAAGGTCCAAGATTTGCAGACGGCGTTGACAGCGTGCTTCATCTTGCTGCGCAACACGGAGATTGCTGGGCCCTAGAGTGTATCCTGGACTACACGCGCGCTGTCCGTCGGAGTCCTGATATACCTAACAAATCTGGTCGTACGCCGTTAGAGCTCGCCGTGCTTTCGAACTCGCTAAAGTGCGTTAGACTTTTGTTGAGCGCTGGCGCATCGCCCCATCGCAAGAATGCAGTAGACGAGCAGCCGCTGCACGTTGCAGTCAAGTCAGCCGTTTCAGCAATGATCTGCACGGAGCTTCTAGAGGCTGGTGCAGACCCCAATGCAAACCTTTATGGCGGCGAAGGATGCCCACACACGCCCCTCAGCCTCGCCTTGGAGCTTTCCAGATCTGTCGTAATTGAAGATCTTTCGACCAGGCAGGAGCTGTACGTGATTGCTGAAACGCTCTTATACTACGGAGCTGTTCTTGCTTCAGCGTATACTGGCATTGCACGGCTTGAGAGTGACTTCATGATTCGGTGGCTAGTCTGTGACTCGTCCAGAGGAGTCTACAATCGCTCGAGCGAATCGTGGCTTCGCCACTATTTTCGCATGGGCTGGAATCCGCTATGCTGGTTCCCGTTGCGCTGCTGTCCTGCACACGAGTGTGCCTCATTCGCATCATTCGTCTTCGCGCATACCGACAGTCAGCTATCGGCAAGTCTTATTCAGACGTGCGATATTCGAAAGCATGGGACCGATCTCGCCTATGCACTTGTGACACCTTGCAAGTCAGCACGACATCTGCGTTCTCCCAAGGAGCGTACACTTAGTGATCTCTTGCAAGGCCTCCTCGAGCGGCTCCGTGAGCACGGCCTTTCATTCGAGAAGGGTACGGACTTGCTTCATTACGTGCTGTCCAAAGCGCCGGCGGACGAGAAAGTCCCACTGTTTGAGACCTTACTCAACTCCGACGAGCGAACGATAAGTCTTGACGACGAGAAAAGGACTCTAGTGGATCTAGCGCAGGAAGATGAGCCACTTCGACTGCGTCTGGCCGAGCTGGTACTTGCTCCAGGTGCCGGCATGGTAGACCACAGATTCTATCAGAACCTGGTGCACCGGTATCGGGATTACCAGATACCTCGTCGCACGGAGACTGAGACGCAACATTCTGGCCTGCCTCCAACATTTGAGTCTACTGTGCTTCGTGGGCTGGATCTGTCACCAACACAGTGTACCTCGGAAGTTGCGCAGTATGTTGTACATGTTCTCACACAGCTCATGCTTGGGGAGCTAGGGAGTGCTAGGCTTGATGTCACTTTGGGCACGCATGAAGTCTTCGAAGTGGCCATCACATTAAGGCAGAGGTTCGGCTTGCCGGAAATGCAGGTTTCCCTTGGTCTTGCCTACGACCTCGCACTCGCGAGCGAGCGTCTCCTGAACCTGAGAGCCTCGCAGTCAGAAATATTAGAGCTTGGCGACCCAGATGGCCGCATAACGACTCGTCCGAGACCGCTAAGTCATCTGGCCCGCTCGGAAGTTAAAACCCGTGATGGTTCTGAGCAATGCTATACGCCTGATAGTATATAGGTCTGGTAACTTCACTAATCGGTAGAGACGTCACGGAGGGCGTGGCGTCAGCAAACACGCCTCGTCTACCGTACACTGGAGCAAGCGGTTTGATCTCACTAGCTAGCGAATGACCACTCGCACAAGTGTCGAAAACAGTAGGGAGGCCGGGTTTAGACTGGGTGCGAGATGGGTGAGGAGCAGTTTCACAAGCCGCCTTAGGATCGGAGGTATTGTAAGCCAAAAAGATGACCATACATGCTACAACGAGCGCACCGGAGTCCAACGTAAGGTTTGATTTGGTTTCGGAGACCCATACATGGTCCTCCACATCGCCTACAGTGCCTGGATGCGTAAGTGTGAGCCCGAGAATAGGAGGTAAGTACAATATCAGCTTTAGAGTCTCTTCGAGCGGTATGTAGCTGATGCATCGTTACGCTGCTGAGCATAGCGTTCTTGATCTTCTGCAAGATGTGTATCGATACCGCAGTTGGGGCGAGTTTGCCAGGTACGTATGCGGCGCTCGCCTTGGTCGCAGACAGCTTTAATCCTATGACGGGTGTGAACTGCATGGGGAGTGACGGTATTGACAGGGGAGGTCGGTCACGGAGGTATGCGGAATGCTCTCTATCCTCCAGGTAGGTTCGTAGCTTGCATAATGCAGTGACGGTGCAGTGATCTAGCCGACCAAGTTGCCTCATGGCTTGTTGTTAGGGGACTCAGTCCAGCGCACGTGTGGAACACGACGTCAGGCGGGCCGGTTTCGGAACGTCGGAACGTCACCGTCTAGGTTATCGCCGCATCCCATCAGCTTGTCTTTCATAGACATACACCGTTTCATCTTATGTGGCTGTTTCGGTACAGCAGTCTTGCAACCTCGAGGTCACCATCTCTGCACCAAGTACCACGAGCAGGCGCCCCTCGGCCGTCGCTTGCCTTGCGACCACGAGCCCTGCAAAGCAAGGCCGAAATGTCCACAGACCGTGCCAGTACGAATGGCCACGCTTCCAAACCTGAGCTGGATCCCAACCAGGGTGGCGACACGAACAAGAAGACGTATCACAAACAAGCGACAGGTCTTGCTCGGGAGACCGCAGAAGCACACGCCGCGGAGAATGATCTGAAGTTGTATGGAAGTTGCTTCTGCCCCTTCGTCCACCGCGTCTGGATCTCGCTTGAGCACAAAGGACTTGCCTATGAGTATATCGAAGTTGATGTATACCGTAAACCGAAGCTGCTGCTTGATATCAACCCGAGAGGCCTGGTCCCAGCGCTCAGGCATGGCGAATGGGGATGCTATGAAAGCACCGTTCTGATGGAGTATCTCGAAGATCTGAACGAAGGGAGACCACTGCTACCTAGAGACCCTAAGATGAGGGCGCACAGCAGGCTATGGTCCGACCACATCAACCGTCACATTATCCCCATCTTCTACCGCTATCTTCAGGCACAGGATGCAGAAGATCAGGCCAAGTTTGCGAAAGAGCTCACAGAGCAGATCGCCAAGCTTGTATCCGCGGCTGATAAAAAAGGACCCTTTTTCCTATCTGGAGACCACATGAGCTTTGTAGACGTGCAGATGGCGCCATGGGTTATACGGCTGGGGAAAGTGCTCACGCCTTACAAAGGTTGGCCTGAACCTGAGCCGGGCTCGAGGTGGGAGAAGTGGGTACGGGCGATTGAGAGTGCGGAGCCGGTCAAGAAAACCACGAGTACGGATCAGTTGTATCTGGACTCCTACGAACGATATGCGGAGAACCGGCCAAATACTAGTCAGGTGCGGGAGGCAATCAACAGTGGGACCGGGCTGCCGTGAGCCTGATCAAGACAGACTTGCCGGTGCCATTTGTCAGTGGGACTTTGCAGGGTTGAGCATGGTTCGTCAGGTATGCTAGAGGCCGCGCAAGCAGTGCCCCCATATTGTCTTGTATAAACACGGTTCAAGCATTTCAATGAGCAACATCCTGTACCGGCTTCCAAGGTATCTTCTAGATATGTACTTTTGCCATCCTTGCAGGTCACTCTGACTCACAAGGACAGTCCACACGAGCACCTTACGAGTTTCTGGTAAGCAAAGGACCTTCGCTGTCCCACATCAGACATCCATCGACAGCGCCATTGAGACGAACTGCCAACATCACGCTGGGTGTCCATAGGCCGCAAAATGGCATCAATGGGGCGGAGACCAGGTCATTTGGTGTCATGCGCCATCGTCTAATTCCCAACGAGGCTGGAAGACTATGCAAGCTCCTTACCCATCCCGCAAAATCGACTGCTTGAAGACGGTATGTAACATTCTAGTATCGCCGAAAACTATGTTTATTGCGAACAAAGGTCTAAACCTTCTCTAGTAGGCTTTATAGCTGGTTTATTATGTACGTCCTGGAAGTCACTAGATGCCTGCTCTAATCACAGGCTAACAGCCTGCCGCCACATCCATTACCGCCGTATACCGAACCCACTATCCCCCCCGAGGACTCTGGCACGGCAACACATACCACTGTTAGCATTGCATACGGGAACGCTGGTGTTAAAAACATCGCGCGCGTGTCTACGGGATGTCAATCATCACGCCGAGTCGTGCAATCGGCATAGAACCAACGAGCAACCACAGCGCTGTCAGTATCCACAGCTGCGCGCGAGGAAGAGCGCCGACAGCTTCAACGCTATGAGAACCCTCATAGAATTGGTTCCACAACCTTGATAACCGCAGCCTTACGGACCGCCGAATCGACCAGCTTCCTACTCTCAGCCACCACCACTTAGTTATCAGGGTCAGCATCATCAGCCCTACGCTACACCATCAACAGCGTCCCCTCTCCAGATCGACCGCATCACGAGCAACTGGAACGAAAGCGTCCAAGAGAAGAGACCCCCGCTCTTTTGCAGGCTTCACAGGCGGGTTTGCCAAGCTTTGAGACTGACTGGACGTTTCTGCGCCAGCATATCCTTGGCAAGCACTCAAACCTCCACCTACTGCGTGAGGAGATCGCTCACACTTTACAGACAACGGAAGCACAAACTGTGTCCGATTGCGTCTTGCCCGCACAACAGAGGCCGGTACACGGTGGTCATGCTACTCACGCAGGAAGACCCAAACCGCTGGAGTGCAGGCGTGGTATGCGATGGTCAGCTTGTCCTTTAAGGGCTCGAGAACCCTTCCAAGCAACGCAATGATGACGCTTTCGGAAGTTATATCGGCGAGGCTGGCAAAGTGCATATAGCGATGGGACGTCGAAGAAGCCGAGACCGGTATTAAGGAACATGATTCGGGTGCCAGGTTTGCCACGGAGTCTCTGAGGTGAGTAGGCACGGTAGAGCCATAGACCAAGGGTAGTAAGGCTGGGCGTGCCTTCTGCATGGGAACGGTGGCCAATAGTTGCCTACAATTCCGATCAGCTCAATCATTGGGGCCCTTTGCGGGCCGAGGGTCGTATAAACAATCTGGAGCTGCAATTGGAGAACATTGTTGCTGCCATCCGTCAACCATAGTCGCTGCGTCCGGGCGGTCGCCACTGTGGTCCACCATGTTAAGACACCCATGATACGGTAAGCGAGGAAGTGCAATGGTGCTTCATAGGTAGTCGACGGTATTACCTAGTCGTTCCATCTAGGCATCTAGCTACCCTTTCGAGCTTGATGAAAGTTGAGGTTCACCTGCCCCAAAACCCTGGACCCAACCGATGCCCAACGTTGAACGGAGAATGTAGTCGATGGCGAACCAGGCTGGTCGAGATCGAGTATCCATGTAATATATGCAGTGGGCTCTCCTCGGATGTGGGCTGTGGCATTGTGCGCCAGCCAAACAACATGGCTCCACCAAAGACAGTGAGGGGCTGTGAGTAGAGAAGCTGCCGTATAAGCGGCGTGGCACGGCACCATACTGCGAGGGATAAGTCCCAATCGCGGAGACGACCGACGAACGCCGTTGCCGACCGAGTGTACACTACTCGCTTGCACCAATTCAATGTCACTCGGCTCATCATGCGTGGGTAGTCGATACTAGTGGTTGACAGTGCGCCTATACTTGATCAGCCCCGAAGCATACTCAGTAAGGTAGGCATTGCATGGTCTGTATGGCGACAGAGATGGCGCCCAAGTATGTCTTGTTGGTCGCGGCAATGACCTGTGTTTCCACCAGCAAGCTGAAACTACTCATCAATGATCTACCAGGCTATAGATCTTCCCTCGAAAGGCAAGCCTGGTGCACTGAAGGTATGGAGTGGGCGGTGCCGCTTCGCTGTTGTGATGGTGTTGTAAGCCGTGACTCTGTAAGACATTCAGGGTCTCTGTACTGCGCTTCCACGCCGATCGGCGACGGGGATCGCGACCGTCACCAGCCGAATCGAGCCTGCGTCATATCTGCCCCAGGATCTCGACGTTTGAACCCTAACCCACGTGCTTGGTAATGAACGGAGACAGCTCCGTTCTCAATACCAGGACCACACTTCACTAAATCCATGCTCACCTCAAGCAATTGTTGACGACGTAATTGTGGCGGCTACACATAGCCATTCCAAGCGTGTATATTGCACTGGGTACGCCTCCTCTTCTACCACCATAGCAGAGTTGGCCATGTCCGCTATGAGCGCCGCCGGCGGCAACGCCTTATCGCCCAAGACCAGACCTCACCAAGGTGGACACATCATTTGTGATTGACCGTCCGGGCTCCAGCCTTCCCGCGAGCGATTAGCATGATTACGAGTACCACCAATGTCAGGCTTTGAAGCCCGCAGGTTCTGTGCAAAGACGGTACAGACTAGAAGCTGATAACGCCCGGCTGTCGGGACACCAGGGACTGCAGCTGCCAGCCACGATGTCACGTCGTACTGCCTACTGGACGCTGTCACCGTGTCACGCTCCACAGGCAAGGTGGTGCTTGTAGTAGATTGATGAATGGGGTCCATCGCAGATCGTGACCTGCGTCGACATGCATTTGCCGGAAGAATGCCGTCGCAATATTCGATACCTATAGCCCTACACGAATAGTACGGTTTACGACTCCTCTTTGGAATCCGAGCTACGCTCTCTGCAACGCCGAGGCCCGAGTGGTGGAGAGTGCTTTAAGATTCATTATAATGTCTGACAGCAAGACGTCCGCGGCCCGCCGACAGTCCGACTGCCATATCTTTGGTGTCCTATTTCAGTTGCCGAGTTAGAGAAAAGCGCAGGGGATAAGTGCTTGTAGTCACTGGGCTGTTAGGGCTGGAGCCTGGGGGACTGGGTCACGCTGGGTGGTGAGCAAGCTCGGCAGCACACATGCCAGCCGATGCATGAGCTCGCCGCATAGCTGCAACCGAGGAGTGCTCGCGAAGGAGGTTAGTAGTACACTGCCTCATGTCTTTGACTCTTTGGGGATGGCTCTGATAGTCTGGACTCCTGGAGACCAGAAGACCGTCTGGGAACTTGCCGTTCGGGTCGATTGATACTGTACTTGTCCCATATAGTCGACATACTAAGGTGCCAATAGAATTGCCTCTATAATACGTTGCGGTGCCATACGTGACGATCTTAGGCGCCCAAGAATCAAGCAGAGTTCGATAGGCCATCGCGTTGGCGCTGAAGCCAGGCGCGGGGTAGCAGTTGCAAGGCAACCTGGCAGGTATCGTGAGTTGAAACCATCGTGTTGGCTACGCGGCTAAATAGTACAGGAACAGCCATATAGGCAGATTGTGGTACCTCCTAGGTACGGTAGTAGTGGTCGCTACTGCGGAGTGCGGATCCGCCACTGGACCGCGGTCCGCCAGACTCTAGTCGACCGTCGACGAGTGTTACTGCGTATTGACTGCCAGGCGCTCGAGCTTCGAACTCTACCGAGCAACATCCGTTTCGTGATCTTTGACATCACTGTGACGGTCCTGCGAGGCTGCGAGCCTGCGACTTGCAACAACATTCCCACCTCGTACCGTCGTACGCGTATGTAGCCACAGGCGAGGGGCTACAGGCTTGTCCAGGCCCTGCGTTTCCAGAATCCAGTGTACAAACCAAACCACGCGTTGGCAGGGATGACCGGCGGTCGCATGCAGCCTCTTCCGCTAATCATAAGCCCTTGCGGTTTGAAAATCCTCCGATGAACGCGTACGGCGCGTGCAACCGTGCCTGCTTTCACCGCAGTCTGGTCCGCTGTCACGGGTGTGGGTCCGTTGGACAGACCGAAGATCTCGAAGCCGCATATGCGATGCGGAGCGAAATCCGGAAAATACCTAGGTAGTCATAAGAGAAGAAGAGCACGTGACGCCACTGTAGCCGGCGCTAGCTGGGGAAAGGCACGTCTATGACACTTCGTGGCAATCGAATTGTGTAAAGCAATCGCGAGGTATGGGACCGGGAGCAATATGACAGGTGTGCCGGGTGTTATCCGCGCACGATGGTTCTGCCTACCAAATTTGGATGGCAGGCTCTCGCAGTCTCGCGACTGTCAAGTCTCAAGTCTCAAAACCTCAACCAGGTCACTAATAAGGAGCTAAGGAGCTCATGGAGCCTGATGGAGGGGTACGCCGCATAGAGACCGAGCCGTTAAGACCCTGCCGCTAGCCAAAGGCTAAATCAGCCTCTGATGTCAGAGGCGCGTCATCATTGTTCTTGAGTCTTGAGTCCAATGTACTGACTCCACTGAGGCAACCGTGCTACAGTAGTACAGAACAGCTAGCAGGATGCCGACTCGAGCGCATCACAAGCTCACTTCTGGAGACTCGGCCTCCAAGCTGCGTGCGATAAGAACCTGGCAACCTGGCGGATGGCCGGATGCGTACTTGCTCATCAGCCCGAACCAGGCAAGCCACCATACATAATGCCGTCCGGGCGCCGTAGAGAACTCACCCAATCGCTGTTTGTGACCAAGGTAAGGGGCACAACCATATATCATATGTGATCGAGCTTCGAGGCTTCGAGGCTCCAGGCTTCGAGCCGCATGGACAATTTTGCACGGGGTAAACTCCCGAAGTTATAACAGCGGCAAAAGAGATTGCGCTGACAGTACCTTCTGTTGAGGCCAAGAACCAGATCGCTTGGCAGGGAAATGATATGCGACCGATCAGATTCACTACCGATATGATGAGCATATTAGCATAAGCTGTGATTCACAGCAGCCGCCGTCGCCGCAAGATGCATCCGTGATTCCGCTATTGCTGTGTCGCTGTGACAAAGCGTGGCTTAGGGCTAGCACGGTAGAACATGAGTGATTATCAAGTTTCAAGGCACTCGACCTGCCGTCGTCATTCACCATTTTCGGATACATTCAGCCTCGTTGGCGGACCCTGTTACCGTTCAGGCGGACGGGTGCAGTGGCGCACTTTGGAAAAACAGATGGACGGCACGATCGTCGATCTGGACGACACACTCCACTTTCCAGGAACAAGCTACCCATAATAAGGTGTGAAAATCATCGTGGTCTCTCCCTGCTTAGCGCAGATGCAGGGTTCCTCATGCCGAATATGTGCATCCCTGCCGCTGCCCTCTCGCCCACTATCAACGCACGCACGCGTGCCGTGGAAGCAGGCGGCTTGTTCGAGGCGTTGCAACTTGCAAGTGCCAATGCGCTGGAGCCAAGGTGCAGTATTCCTGTAAGACCCTTGACGATGATGACCCTTCAAACCTCCTGCTCCTCGGCGCGCGCTGAGATGAGCGCATGATGGTCACCTCTTACCCACCGGACTGCGCTCCGTAACCTGCGTCCCTTGTTGTGACTTGTCCCCTTAGTTGAGCTTCCCCCTCAGGTGCCTCAAGTACCTGTCGCGCCCTACCGCCCATTTCGTTCCTCGAGCCCTACCACACCACGTCCCAAGGCATTTCAGCCAGGTTATCAGTCGACGCGCAAACGCTTCGGACGTCTGTTCGCCGCCGCGCATCAATCGAGCTCATCCACATTCACACATCATCGTGGCCATTCACTCACACCAGCCAAGCGTTGCGAAGCTGAGGTGGCTATCACATGATGGACGGCAGAAATTGCTCTGGCCGCAAAATATCACTACTCAACGCCAGTAGTGACGTAGCCTCCGCTTGTTATTCAGCCAAGATACAACTGCCATCGCTCGCGGCACACATTGGAGCTTCGAGTTGCGCGTCGACGCCTAGCCTCTCCCCGCAAACGCCGCAGCTCATCCGATCCAGCTCTAGCGATTCCCGTGGCTTTCCAACCCCGTCACCTTTGACACCATCCTTCACCACCTGCGACCCCATCTCCCACGCGCACCCGCAGAAGTCGCACGCACAACAGCATCACCACGTTGCAAACCTACCGTACGCGAAAATGGACGAGCAGAATGGGTCAATGTATCCGCCCATTCCCGGGGCCAGCGATACCATGTCAGCGTATCCCATGCCGGCGCAGATGCCACAACAAATGCCGGCGCAGTCTATGCCGCACCAATACCGGTCTTCCGACTCGCCGGCATCCGAGCCATCACGCGTCTCGACCATCTCGACTGCCTCCAATGCCAAGCCGCAGCCCAAGAAGAACCATTATCCGTGTCCAATGGCCAAGCAAGTGGGCTGTACCGATTTCTTCACCACCTCGGGCCACGCCGCACGGCATGCGAAGAAGCACACGGGCAAGAAGGATGCCTTCTGCCCGGAGTGCAACAAGGCGTTTACGCGCAAGGACAACATGGAGCAACATCGGAGGACACACGAGAACGGGCGTGGCGCATCGAGGTCGGGCGACGATGCGAGGGTGAAGAAGCCCGCCAAGCAGCAGGCGAAGAAGACCGCAATCAAGTCAGAGCCACAGCTTGAGGCTGCCGTGGAGCAGCATCTTGCGGAGCAACAACAACAGCAACAACAACAGCAACAACAACAGCAACAACAACTACAACAACAACAATTTCAAGCGGACGCTCAAACGCAAGCTCAAGCCGTGCAAGCCCAGCAAGCTGTTCAGCAGTCGCTCCTGGACCAAGCATTGATGATGCCGCCCTCAGGCCCTTACTACCTTGGTGGCGGCATGGACACCGGCCCGATATCATCGCTACCAATGGCCATGGCCATGCCCGACATCAACGGCATCCGCCCGCAACTCCATCGCTCCAACTTCACCAACAGCCTCGAGTATGTGCCGCCGACTGCATCAATGATGGCCGACCCGGACGCTCTGCATTATGCATATCCATCGCCAGGCCTGTCGAACGGCCTCAACAGCCTCGCGCTCGCGGCGAGCGAACACCAGCGCCGGCTGTCAGAGGAGCAGTCGCAGTCGCGGAGTCCTCAAGACTCTCCATCGCAAGATACGCCCTAAGCACCACCAACATCTCCCACTTCTTACGTCTACTCCACCTCGACTTTCTCGAGCGGCGGCGAGATCGATGGGCGTTTTCACCGCCACCATATCTTACTCACGGGACATGGGTTTGAATTACAGCAACGATACCCACTTCTGCTTTCAGGTGCCGGAGGTCTTTTGCTATCGCGGATCAGCGAAGCGGCGGGACAGTCATCACGGTACATAGATGCTTCCTTACTGGCCATCATGGCCCGGCGAAAAACTATGCCACCTATACCCTTTAATGCATGACGGAAGAATGTATCAGCAGGCAACTGATCGGCAGATGGTTGGGGAGGACCCATAATGTCTTGGTATGCGAGACGAGAAGACAGCGGGGCTGGTAGCTAGGTCTGGAAACCTACTCTTGAAACAAGCAATACCGCAATTATTCCTACATTTCCAGTACCATGTTGTTGCCCAGTGGGATTAAGGTACATCTCGGGATGAGGTGAGGTTAGAACAGGGACTTTTGTTTCTGATGCAGGGTCTGCGTCAATCATGGGCGCCCAGGGTCCAAGTCAGGCCCTGTCCTCTCTCACCTGCGACTCAAGTCACGTCGAGATTGTTCATACGACACACGAGACTGTGGCACATACAAGTCTATGGGCACATACGAGTCTACGGCACATCGGACGACGACACCTACTACGGTACGCGGCCGCGGTCTGCCATCGCAAACTTCACTGATGAGGCATGCAGAATGGGAAGTGACCTCTGTTTTAGTGTTACGAAACAAGAGGGTCGCAGTGCACGAGAGAAAGGTAATCAGGCTTTGCACCTACGAATGCCAACTGCAGAGAAGCCAGCAGGACATGGCGCACTCCGCTGCCTTTCTCCAGCTGCCGCAATGACAGTGCCAGCCGTTGCCGAAACATCTGCAGCTCTGGTTGCATCCATTGTCCGAGCGCTATCTCGACTGCTGCACCCAGCCGCAGCACGGTCTTCAGGACAAAGAAGCCTAAGGACCTATCGTCGGCTGCGCCAGTGGACATGCATCCTTTTCCCAGCTGGCCTGTTCGTCTTTGCGATTCGCACCTTATCAGGGCCGAGCGGGTGTGTGACGTCCTCTACTGACCGTCGGCGCCGCTCAACGAGAGCTTCGTGGTCGCCTGCACCATCTGCTACAACACCGCGTCAGTCTCGTCCAAGTCTCGGATTTTTCGGCCCTTCCGTACGGCCCAAACATACCAAGTGCATCTTCGCATCCCTGACATAGTCCTGGAACACCAAGGTCTGCTCCGGCGTTGCGGTCTGCGTGAGGAGGGCCTCGAGCAAGTCCGTCAGGCGCTCGTCGTGCAGGCTGACCAGCCAGATCTCCTGCACGGCTGCGGCGAGATGCGGTTTGCCGGTGGCGATCGCCCGCTGCTTGGCCGCTTCCACGACCCGCTTGAGCTTGTCGGAGTCGTAGGCTTTGCCGCGGTTGACGGTGGCTTTGGAGGCGCGCTTGGGGCTGTTGTCTGCCGCCATCTTGATGCTTGACCAGGTCTCGCTACCACCTATGCTCGCTGCGTAGTAGCGTGAGGTAGTCAGGGAGCTTGTAGATATGGTTGCTGTTGGATGAGTTGGTTGATTGCAAATGTGATGGCGTGAACGTTCGTGCTCGAGCAGTGTGTGTGACTCTGACGTGGAAGCAAAGCTTTCCCCCTGGAACAGGTGTGGGAACTTATGTAAGCTGAGCATGTGAAAGCGGTAGATTCACACGCACCGACGCAAACGAGGATCCTGGCAGTGCGCCTGCTCGCAAGGAGACCCCGGCAAACATGCTTCCAGCGTCCGCCTGCGGGTGTCTGGGCCCATCAGATATTGTCGGGATCGACTTCCCTTGCTACGATCCTATCTCCGCTTGGTCCTTGAGCAAGTCGACCCGAATCTCCTCCGCACAGCACGCCTCATCCCCCATCATCCACCAGTCTTCTGCTCCTGGATGGCGAGCTTTACAGCCGTGTACTCGAGCAGCGTCCCAGGTGGTCGCATATAGTGCTGGGTGGCAGTCCCTCAATGCGAGTTGACGATGGCTATGAAAGCCTGCTCTTCGTCACGAACGAACAATGACGCGGCGATTGATATCACGGCATCTCCCGCCGCTGTGAGCCCCTTGCCTGCTGAGCGACGCAACGCAGTCTACGAATCTCCCGTTGCAGAACGGCAGGAAAGTCGAGATCGCAAGCGGAGGGCGCATTCGGGAACCAACCAGGTCCGCTCGCCGTGAGCCCGTCAAGTCAAGCATGAAGCAATCTCTCCCTCTCTCTGCACAACGTGCTTGTGCACCGAAGGTTTCAATCATCAGCAGAGTCCCCACCTGGGGACCGAGGGCTCTCGGAGGCGTTTGTCTGGCCAGCTTTTTGGGCCAACCTCCGACGTTTGCAAAGGGAAGCTGCTTTGCCGGGGCCCGTAGTATCCTTTGATCTGCTCACGCCCCGCCCCGTGATATCGTTCGTGCCTCGTCTCGGGTCGAGGTGATGCTCAGCGGCGGCAGAGGGTCAATAGCGTGCTTCACAGACTACTCAAGAGTGTGCAAGATAGCCTCGCAGAAGTCAGAGAGGAGGGACGGCGAAAAGGACATTTGTCGTATGAACCGCTTGACTTACGACGTCGCTCGCTGGCGCCTAAGCTCTCCAGACTTGTCAAGATGCACTAGCCCTCCCGAGCACATACCTAGTGCCACCGCCGTCGTCCCTCCACGTAGCGCAGTACCTTCCCACCGAATGCGCCAGTCTATGTTTATCAGATATGCCGCCTATAGATCCTCGAAGCGGCGCACGCGCGCTCTCACAACGCAAACACCCGCTTGAGCAGGTACCCCCCGAACACATCCTCGCCCGGCGTGCCCACACACCGGCCCAGCCGATTGCCCGCCGCGCCGCTCAGCCAATTCCCGCTGTCGCCCGCCCGCTCGCCCACATCGTCGTCCTCCCGCTTCCGGCGCGTCCTGCGGTCCAGCACGCACATGCCCCGCGTCCAGTGGCCCGACGTCTCGATGCGGATGTCTTCGTCCGCGTTGAGCTGCCACTTCTGGTCGCCGGCTGCCGCCATGCAGTACCAGATGCACAGCGGGTCGTGCAGCTGCAAGCCCACGGCGTCGCCGCTGATGCCCTCCTGCAGCGTCTCGAATTTCTCGAAGGTGGAGTTGAGGAAAGCGGTAGTCCATTCGGCCAGGGGCGACTTCGAGGCGAGGAGGGGCGCGATGGTCTTGCGGTACTCGCCGCGGGTGAGGATGTGCTTCTCCGTGATGTCGATGGGGAAGAGCGTGACCTTGAGTCGCTTGGACAGCGTCTCCGGGTACGGCGCCAGGAAGGGCGGTGGGTGCTCGCCGTCTGGCTTTCCAGCCGGGGCCGGTGGCGCAGGCGGCATGGTCGTATGTGGGTTCGGCGAAGTTAGCGCGTAGACTCTGGCCGCAGCGACGGTGTCGGCGAAGGTGTTGAACTCGGCGACCGGGGTGATCTGGTTGCGTAAGTTCAGCATGTCCCTGATCGGGCCCGGGGCTTGCTTGATGAGGCGGAAGGCCGGTTCTGCAACGAGCCGCTGCGCGCGTACAGCAGCAGCGGAGAGAGGAGGAGCGGGTGAACGTACGTTGCCGGGTTCGTCGATGGCGCCACCCATGACCACGACCTCTTTGGCGCGCAGGAAGGCTTCTGTGTCTTCTGCGGCGGCCAAGGCGAGCGTGGTGAGCGGACCTATGGCGACGATGGTGATGCTATCGGGCTCGTTCTCGCGCAGTAGGCGTAGGATCTCCTGATGAGCGGGCTGCTTCGATACGCTGAAGAGTGCATCCTTCTTGACCAGCTCGTCGGCGATGGCCGTCTCTTCAGGATCGTTGGACTGCTCGGCTGTGGAGAACAATGCCTTCCAGGTGTCGTCTGGCGTGAGATGGGGATGCTGCAACGAAGTCAGACAACAGCTTGCAATTCCGACGGTATACGTACGCTTGCGTGAACGTCTCCCAGACCGTCTCTGCCATCTGCAAAGATATTATCAGTCGCTGCTCCCTCAATCCGCATGGGGACAAGTAGAACTCACGAAAGAAGTCCGCCATGAGCATTTCATCACTCAGAGGATGCTCCGGCCCAACGGCCACGAGCGGCTTGCACTTCTGCAGGGTCTGGAAGCCAGCATCCATGCCCTGGGACTTGCGCCATGCAATTTCCTTCTCGACATGGTAGAACAGAGACACGACGTTGCGGAGGCAGTTTTGCACGTCGATGTTACCGTATGCTGTCCGAACATTAGGTACAATCCGTATGTAATGTATCACTTACCGGTCTTGTATCACGATACGTACTATCTCGCAGTTAGCAACGTGTCCCAAACGTATGGATTGTACCTTAGACTTACCTGACGGAAAGCAGCAGGATCTCGAGCTCTTCTGGAAGCGCGGAGCAGGCGAGGAGGATGGCGAGGATGTCGTCGACGCCCTGCGAGGAGTGCGATGTTCAGAAACATGGTAGGGAGACGGATGGGGTAGGAAGGAGATGGATGGGTTGGTTGGATGGATGGTGACTTACTGGGTCGGTGTCTATGATGATTTTGCGTGGCGCCATGGTGGAGGGAGTACTGGGGAGCAGCTGAACACTCGCAGGTTGCACGGTAGGAACAGGACAGTCTATAGGGGACGAGAGGGTGCTCTCACAAACGAAAGGCAAACGACAAGCATGTATCGATGGACAGCAAGCATGAAGTGGGACGTATGGCTACGACTCAGGACCCTACCCATTCTGTCACCCACCCTCCTCGCTTCCCCCCGACTTCTGACCGCCCACCTTTTTCTATCAAAAAGCCTTCAACCACTCCTCCTCCTCCTTCTCTTCTTCTTCTTTCCATACAATGTCTAAACAGGCCACCATTAGAGTCTCGGTGCGAACTATTCCCTCAATGTTTGTACAGGTCTATAAGGCCTCCTTGCGTGCTCCGGTGCCCTAAGATCGAAATACAGCTCGCGCTTCACTTGCTGCCTGCATCCCAACTCGAGGGGTGTGGGACTGAAGCCCGGCCGTGACAGTACTACACTTTCCCCCCCAAGCTTATGTGGCTATGCTATGTTATGGTATGCTATGCTGTGCTATGTACAGTAGGGCGAGAGAGGCATGGCGGCAGTGCGTTGCGCTCACTTGACGCCCTCCGACCGCTGCTTCATCTTAAGCCGCAGCAGGTTGGCTTTGGGGCAGCTCACGCATGAAGCGTCGTCGCCATTGCGCTGGTAGAAGAGGTTGCAGCACTCGTAGAGGGCATCGATCTACTAGGGTCAGCAGGCTCAACGGCCTCAGCAGCGGCTTAGCAATGCAGGAGGACTGGGCGGCGCGTACCTGCTTCTGGCACTTCGCTTCATCGTAGTTGTTCTTCTGGATGCAGTCTGCGCGGAGGAGTCAGTCCGAGCCAAGCTCCTTCTTAACATGAGTGCCTGACCTTGTATGGCACAGGCTCTCGGGTGGCAAGGCGGGTCGAACTTCACGTCCTCTTCTAGCTTGCCCTGCGACACATGCATTAGATTTGGGGATGGAAAGCAGGCTCTTCGGGCAGGCATACCATATCTGCGAACCTAGTCTCCTCGGGACTCCTGCTTGGCCCAATGATGGTCGTGATCTCTCTACTATTGCCCGGCGATACTGAACCTCACAGTGACAAGTACGCAGAAGGAAAGCGCACCATTCAATTGGATTAACGCTTCACTCGGTGCCTCACTTTGGCCTCATTTGCCTCGAGCGGCCCGTGCACGTGCCGACTCGAACCCCACCACTTCACCAAAGTAACCTTTGGATGTTTTGACGGCTTTACATCATCCCAACCCCAACCCACAGCCTTGCGACTTGCCACTGCGACGCCGGAGTCCTCAGGTACGCGTCTATCTCGTAGTCGAGCAACACACTCAGACAGCGCGCCTTTCGGACAAGCCACTGCGAGCAGCAGCTCACTGACCAGCAGCACCAGCGCGCCACTTCAGTCCTCAGCCCAAACACCTCGAAACGGCAGCCTTGCCATTCACCAACAAGACACACCCACCCATTAGTCAGCTCCCACAAACTACAAAAGCCGCTGCTCTCCCACACCCCCAACCCATCCCGCGACACCAAAAACCAAACCACCGACCAAACCCCTTCCTTCCACCTGCGCGCAGACACCGTCCGTCCAACAATGTCCAACATGTCCGACGACCAGCGCTCCCCGTCCCCGGCGGGCGAGAAGCCCGAGGAGCCGGCGCAGAGCGAGCACCTCAACATCAAGGTGACGGACAACAACAACGAGGTCTTCTTCAAGATCAAGCGCACGACGCCGCTCAAGAAGCTCATGGACGCCTTCTGCGAGCGCCAGGGCAAGGACATCCGCAGCTGCCGCTTCCTGTTCGACGGCACGCGCGTCAACCCGACGGATAACCCGGAGAGTGTGAGTGATCTACCTCTTTTGCTTCCCTCGCTACCTACCTACCTACCTACCTACATCTGTGCTGGGCTGGCGGTGCTGGTGGTGGGAGTATTGGCGGTGGATGTGGCCATGGATGTGGTAGGGACTAGTGAGAGAGAGTATGTGTGCTGACATGGATGGCTACAGCTCGAAATGAACGACGGCGACACGCTCGAGGTGCATCAGGAGCAGATTGGCGGCGGCGCCAGCTGCTGCTGATGCCTCAAGCCTGGCCCCAGCCAACCCACTGCGCTCGCGATGGGGGTCCAACCAGAAAACGACCCACGAAAGCGTGCACCACGAAATCACGACGACGAGTCTACGACTCTCAACAGCGAACAAAGGAGCGAGGAGAATGGAGAGATGGGGACGCAAAGCATGGATCTACGGCGCGGTGCTTCGGCGTACTGGCGTAGTGTTTACGGCTCGTAGGCGGTAGGCCTTTTCTCGCCTCATGGGCCATATCACCGACAGTGCTCATTAGCTATGGCGTTCCTGCGTCTTTTCGGAGGGATATGAAGAGAGAGAAAGCTGTTGCTTGACTTGCATACATGAGACCCATTGAAAGCTCTGTAGCTAGCTGCCCCCTTCTCCAGATGCTAATCGGCATTGGCTCATGGGCCCAAATAATCTACCCCCAGATGTATATCTCCCCCCACAAAACACCCATGTCATGATATGCATGTGCTCATCACACACACACCCGCCACACCAGCCCCTCCCTCCCTCCCTCCCTCCCTCCCTACCTTACCGCCTCGCCAACTCCACCACCCTCCGCGCCGCCTCAGCAAACCCATCAAACGCCTCCACCTCCAACCCACTCTCAGCAATGATCTTCTGGCCCACCGCCTCATTCGTGCCCCGGATCCGCACCACCACGGGCACCCCCTGCATCGCCACCTCCCGGAACGCCAGTAGAACCCCCTCGGCAATCATCCCGCCATCCGTCAGCCCGCCGAAGATGTTCACGAAAATCACCCGCACCCGCGGATCTTGCAGGATGAGCTCGAAGGACTTCTTGACTGTCGCGGAGGTCGCTTTGCCGCCCGTGTCGAGGAAGTTGGTCGCGCGGCCGCCGTGCTGGCGCAGCGCGTCGATTGTGTTCATGGCTAGCCCCGCGCCGTTGACGAGCGTGCCGATGTTGGCGGAGGGGTCGTCCAGTTTGACGAAGACGATGCCGTGCGCTTCCGCCTCGACCTCCTCAGGCACCTCCGTCGTCGTTTGCCGCAGGCTGTGGATGTCGCCCTGCCGCTGATTGCTGCGGTACGCCGCGTCGTCGAATTGCAGCACCAGACTCGGTTGGTGGAGCACGAGATTACCGGTTTGGCTGTCGATGCTGACGGAGCTTGAGAGCGTCACGGCTTCCTTGGCCTTGTACATGGCGCTCAGGGCTTCTATGAGCGCCTTGGCGTGGGCGAGGGCGGCGGGGGGCGCGGCGTCGAGCTGCATGTGCTCTAGGGCTTGCTGGATCGTGGCGGTGGATGGGCCGCACCGCCAGTCGTAGGGGAAGCGTTTGACGCGCTGGCCGAGTTGGGCCGGGTTGGTGGTGGGGGAGGCGGCTATGCAGGGGGAGCGGGCGGTGCGGTCGACGGTTATGCCGAGGTGGAAGGCGTCGGTTGGCGCGGGTTCTGGGGAGAGGGCGAGGCCTGCGAGGTGGGAGAGGTAGGGTTCGAGGGGGCCGGGGGCTTGGTCGGGGCGCAGGAGGAGGCCTCTACGTTGCTGCTGGGGGATGCTGGCGATACGGGTGCTGCGTTCCTGCGCAAGCGACGTCGGCCGTCTGCGCAGAGTGTGATACCCTCGCCGCTGATTCGCCGCGTCCTGTGTGATCTTGCCGACATCCCTCCCGCTCTGCCTCAACAACGTCTTCATCACCCCGCCAAAGTTCTCCGGATGATCGACCATCGTCGCGCCCGCCTCCTGCAGTATTTTGTACTTCTCCGCTGCTGTCCGCTCACCCTTGGCCGCCCACGCACCCGCATGTCCCATGATCCTGCCGGGCGGTGCGTGCAGACCTCCTACAAGCGCTGCAATAGGCTTTGCCTTCCCACCCGCCCTCTGCCTGTACTCCTTAATCCACTCGGCGGCGTCCTCTTCCGCCCGGCCACCAATCTCACCCACTAAGATGATACCTTCGGTCTCCGGGTCGGCTTCGAAGACTCTCAGCGCGTCCACAAGGTTCGTGCCGGCTATGATGTCCCCGCCCATGCCTATGCACAGACTCTGGCCCAAGCCCGAGCGCGTAATGCTAGCCACGGTCTCATAGGACAGCGTGCCAGACTTCGCAGCGATCCCAATGTGCCCCGGCGCGAAGGTAGGCAGCGGCTGGAAGCCAATACGGCAGGAGCCTATGGGTGCGATGATGCCTGGCGCATTGGCGCCTACTAACCGCGACTTCGACTGTGTCTTGAGGATCGACGCTACCCGCATGATATCATGCAGCGGTATGTGCTCGGCCACACTGACAATCAGCCCAATCTCCGCCTCGATGGCATCCTCAATCGCTTTCCCGCACTGCGACGCCGGCACGAACACGGCCGTGGCATCGGGTCGCAGCTGCTCCTTGGCTTTGCGCAGGTCGGGCAGTAGGGGCAGGCCGAGGTGCTCGCCGGACTTGCCGGGGGTGACGCCGCCGACGATGTTGGTGCCGTAGGCCAGGCTGTCCTGGGCGTTGGTCGTGGCGACGCGGCCGGTGAAGCCTTGGTAGATGACGCGGGTGTGCTTGCCGATGCGGAGGTTGGGGACGGTGTCGTCGTAGGAGGGGCGGGCGGGGGAGGCGGAGAAGGGGCGGCGGGAGCGGGTTGGGAGGGAGGGTTTGGGGGGGTGGGTGAGGGAGAGGGAGAGGAGGGAGGGGGGGTGGCTGGTACGGAGAGCGGGCATGGTTGCAGGAGTCTAAAGAAACATGAAGGAAGGGTCTAGGTCGCGGTGGACTCGCGCGTCTTCTTACAATATCGTACAGAGAGGTGGGCAGCAGTAATGGCTCGTGGAGGAGCTGGAGAGATTCTTGAGGCTTACCGGGAATAAGCTCCCACGCCGATACCGCACTACCCCGGGTGGCCGACGAGCCAGTCTATACCTGAGGTGTTCCTGCATACTGCGGCTCTGTTGCACGTAAGCCTCAAGGTCGTTGTTTGTGCCATCGGGTGGACTTCGATGTTGATCGTGGCAAGCGTTGGCCAGTTGTATTGATGCTGATGTTGTCTCTCCAATCGCACAATGAGTCCAATTCCCGAAATCCAGCCATGACGTCTTCCCATACAGCTTGGACCCTTGACGACTACCCCACATTGTGCAGGCCGAGGCTCAAAGTCATAAAGCTCACACGACCTGTGACAGACACCCTTTCTTCTCCTTCTCGACCCTTCGGAGAGTGGTTAGCCCCAAGTCCTCACGAACACAACTCTCATCTCCACCTGGAAACTGCACCAATATGACGCAAGCATCAGCCCGCTCACTCGCCAGCTCCCTGGACAAGCTCCAGATCTCCGGCAGCTCCAAGACGGCACCACACCAGAGGATGCCCGAGCCAGTGGACTCGTGGGAGGACGACGACAGCACAGACACCGAAGGCGACTCCGCAGCTCTTACGCCAGTGCACCAGGTCACCTCCTCGGACCTGCCCGAAGCCCCTCCACCCACCCCCTCCTCCCCCTCCTTCAGCTCGAGCAAAACCACCAAAGGCCTGCCATACCAGACCTTCCCACCATACGGCTTCGACGGCGTCTTCGATGAGCAAGACAACAGTGCCCGAAGTCCTCCCGTCAGGGCTGTGGGCGAGGAGAGGCGACCGGAGAAATCGACGGCTGTGGCCTCGCGACTGATCGCGGCGGGGATTGGGCAGAAGGCCCCGAGACGCACGAAGGAGCAGCGGGAGTACGATCAGGCGGTGAAGGTGCAGGAGAAGAAGCGGCGGGATCAGGCCAAGGCCGAGGAGGAGCGGAAGAGGGGGGAGAGCGAGAAGGCGAAGCGGGCGATTTGGGAAAATTGAGCCGTAGGGACTTGCTATGCCGCTCAGGAGTTTGCCGCGGGAATATGGGTACCGGCGATGGGAGTCCTTGTTGGGCTGCTGCTTGTTGGGGTGCGAGAGAGAGTTCGGGGGTTGAGCGCATGCGACAGGCTCGCCGAGCTGGAAGGGGGCTGCTTGAACGGCGCATCCATGTAAACGGGCTTGGGTGACATGCACCGTCGCCTATGCAGGACCTTCACATCCATCCAGGGCACGGATGTCGATCTGATCCCGCCGTACAGCCTGTGCGGATGATTTTGGCAAAAGCTTCGCAAGCCCCAGCGAAGGGCCTGCCTGCTCAGACTGTAGCGTCTTCCCGCTCAATGAAAGTGCCGTGCCCGTCCACAGCGAAGGCACGCCCACAGTACGCAAGACGAGGACGAGCGACGGATGCGGAGGTCCTGAGGCGGCAGGAAGGTTGGGTGTGAGAAGTGGTGTGGCACGGTGGTGGACATGATGGCCCGGAAGCTGGAGTCGCGCCTCACTTTGCGTGAAGCGTATGTCATACTGCCCAGACTTCTATAGCAACTTCACTTTACTTTACAATGTTTCACCCAAGCACGTGACCGCATCCAACCCATGCCAAGCCCGCTGTTCCATCTCAAGCCCCAAGCTCCCCCTTCCCCTCCACCCAATGATGAACGAACTACACTCGCCATGGCGCAACGATGATACATGCCCACCCACCTCCTCCCCCGCAACTCCGGCGCCCACCGCACCGCAGCAATCGCCCTATACCGCGCCCTGCTCACCCAATGCCGCGCCCTCCCCCCGCCCGAATTCAACGGCCAACGGCGTAACGAGCTGCAGAACATCGTCCGCAACCACTTCAAGCGAGCACGACATGAGCAGAGCTCCCGACGCCTGACACTGAACTTCGAGGCGGGCTATGAAGCGATTGATCGCTTAGATGCGGCGGTCGCCGGCGATGCGGCGAGCGCGACGTACATTGTAGAGCTACTGGGCAAGGCGCCGGACAAGATCAAGCAGACCCCGCCCGTCGTGCTGCCGAGGCATTTGGACAAGGAGGTGCAGAAGCGGCAGCGGCGGGCGCGGGCTGCGGAGAGGGTTGATGGGGATGGGGAGGGGAATCCGGGCAGGCTGTCGCTATTCGACCGGCCGTTGCCGTTGGGCTTGTTGACGGGGAAGCGGCATGTCCCCGTCTTATATAGCGCGCAGAAAATCCCGGTCTTGCGCCTCAGGAAGCCGCAGCCGGAGAGTTTGTCGGGATACTTGGCGCATCGCGTGCGGTTGCGGCAGAGGCGGATTGATACGCGGCATCGGCTGGAGGCGGAGCTGGAGATTGCGCGGGCGGAGGATCGGTGGGATGGGGTTGTGGGGGTGCTTGCTGGGGGGAGTGGTGTCTCGTCGGCGGAGGGGGCGGGGGAGGGGGAAGGGGTGGGTGCAGCGGGCGGTGGAGGTGGAGGTAGAGGTGCGGGTGAGGGGTGGAAGACGGAGAAGAAGAAAGAGCCGGCGTGGAGCGCGGCGGTGAGTCTGGCGCGCAAGGAGATTTCGGGGAAGTTGGAGGAGGAGCGGCGGCGGAATACGGAGATGGCGGGCAGGATGCAGGGGGTGGTGGATCGGGAGCGGGGGGTGTATGAGCGGGAGAAGGGGGAGAAGGAGGAGGCGAGGAAGGCCGGGTGGTTGGCGAAGCTTAAGGGGTGGAAGAGGGAGAAGAAGATGGAGAGTGCTGCCTCTCATCAGCGGCGGCTGCTGGATGGGAAGGCGGAGCCACTAGGTCGCATGGAAGTTGGAGTGCGCCTGGTGGCGGCGGGCGACTGAAGAGTCATTTACTACTCTCTCTACTTACTGGGCATCGAAAAGGGCGCGCGATGGGGGCCACATCTTCCCTCCTCCGCCCCGCCCCGTGACTACGAAGCGATTGTCGCCATGCTTGCCCTACCTACCCCCTTACTACCACCCTCCTCGTGGCGGCCCCCCCCCCGTTCAGTTCCCGCGCGTGACTTCGCTCCATCGTCCTTTTCACCCCCTCCCGTCGTTTGCATATCCCTGGCCCCGGGACACATTGCTGCTGCTGCTGCTGCTGCCTGCTCGCCCTTCGCAAGTTGCGAGGCTCCCATCCATGCAAAAGCGGGACAACAGCGGCGGGCGGCGGAATGGTGAGGTAGGGTACCCACGGCTGTTGACGGACTCGCCCGTCACGAGCGTCGTCGGGACGTTGGACTTGACGTACGGAATCGCTCCGGCGGAGATCAGGAGGGCGACGAGGGTCGAGGGGGTCGTGGCGGGGCTTCTCGGCGTACGAGATGTAGCCGATGGTGGAGTCGACGCCGGGGGAGGTTGGGATTGGTCTTTTGGAGCTGATGGGGAGGCCGTGCAGGCGGCCGACGGTCTTGCCGTTGTGGCGGGTTTCGGCAAGGCGTCGAGCTCGCGCGCGCGCGGGCGAGGTCTGCATCATAGTAGATGTCGGTGCACGCAGTTGAGGAAGGAGTTGTTTGGGCGACGGCTGCGTGCTTGCAGATGGCTTGGATTGGCCTTCTTCGGCGCTCCGTTCCTGCGTGGCGCTTCTGGGCGACGACTTGCGAGGCGGTGGAGTAGGTGAGGGTGAGCATCGCAGGCTGTGAAGGAGCCGGAGAGTCGTTGCACTGGAAAGTCAAACTATCCGACTCACCTGCCTGTAGCTGGTGTCTCAGCAATGACGAACTTCACTGATTCGTTACATCGGAGCTATTCCTTGATAGTGCCACGTGTACCGTTTTGAAGGACAGCGCCGTTAGGTACGATACCGGCCGGCAAGGCGCGAGGTGTATCTTTGAACCTTGCCAGGGGCCCAACTCCAGCTGCATCGAGAACCACTTCCCATATCGCAGACCTGTCGGCTGCTAGCCGAAACATCTCCTCACCGTGAGACTGCTATGGAATGCCGCCGCTGCTTGACTCAGGCGGCGTCCAGATGGCAGCTGTCAAGTGCTGCAGGCGTCCGCTCGATCCACGTCCCGATGACCTGGTTCCAACTTCGTTAGCACATCAGCCTCGGGCGTTCCCACATGGCGGACACAGGCGTTGAAGCACCGCCGTTTGTCCCGTTGCTTATGGCATTGTCTTGGGCTTCGGCGTCGTGTTTGCTCTCCTGATGAACCCCATCCTCTCGACTGACCGTATGGTCAGAAAGCCATTGCTGGTAAGCCTAATACGGTGGTAAAAGGCTACTTCATTGGCGCCTTCGCCTGGTTCTCGATCCCTCTAGGCCTCTGCGTCACCATGAGCTATGTCGCAGTGGCACTGGCTAATACCGAATACTGGCCGGTCTCTGGCGGCGTGACTTCGTGTCAGATCAACAACGCGCTGATTCTCCCGCTGGCAGCGTAGGCTGTGATGTGTGGCGCCGGGGTAATTCCTGCTCATGGTCTTCATGGCCGTGACTTCATCCTTCTCGGCCGAGATTGTCGCACACGCCTCCATTGTCACATCCGACGTCTACCAACCTTGTAAGTTCTCCACATGATCTTCGCCGACATGATTGATACACGATGCTGACGGAGGCCCATAGATGTCAACCCACAAGCTAGTGACCAGATACTCAGACTCGTATATCACGGCCGCGTCCTAGCGACAGAGTCTACTACGAGCCGGGAGATGTCAGCGATCTTGGAGCAGACTGGGACCTAGCGAGTTGGCGCGGGCTTCACGAAACGCAAAGATTGTGTCTGGGGTGTTGTGCTTGATCTTCCTGATCATCATCCCGTTTTAATTGTACATCACAGGCTACATCATGTCGAGGACCTTCTTCATTGGCTGGATTGTGGTCGTGTTCATGTGGGCCTGGGTGGCGGCCGCGGTAATTTGGTGCCTACCGCTCTGGGAAGCGCGGCACACGTTCGCGGCGGTGTTCAGAGGTATCATGAGTGGCAAGCGTGCGTCGATCAGCAATGAGTCTGAAGGCGTGGTCACGGAGAAGGTCATCCCGAAGGATTAGAGCTTTAACGCTGAGCACTAGACCTTGGCCCTTCCAATATGCAATCCTCACGCACGTCCGGTCCTGTACAGTCAGTGCTTCGTAAAGGCAAACCATGCCTCATCTAGCGCTGAGGACGCCGCAGCGAGTGCTACCTACTCCGCCCAACATACTGACATACTATGCTCGTCTTGGTCGATGATGCGTCAAATTGCTATGCCGGTGGCGGGACGAGTGGCTATGCTCGAGTCTATATGCCACTTGGTGCGAACCAAGAATTTGAAATGTGCATGAGCCCCTCCATCGTACACGTTCGGGACATAGCAATTGGCGGAGACCTGGCGCGAGGACGTATCATTTGCCACGTCTGCCACGCATGTCTGCACACGAGAGCGCTGTTACCGCAACCTCTTGGCTGCCTCGGACTCTCGCGGCTCACTTCGGATGGCACTGCACCCATGACCTCCAAAGCTAATAATCCCATGGCTGTGAGCGAGCGCCGATTCGCTTCCGCGGCTTGCAGTGTAATACCAGAGGTCGATGTGGTGATCACCCTCAATCTTGCTGGTGAGGTTGAGGTTGTACGGAGAGACGAGTCTCTGAAGCGACCTCGGACCGGCGACCGGCGAACCACGCGAAAGAAGGTTAAGGTACTCTAAACGCTGCCGGACCCACTCTACATGCATTAGCTGCCGTTACCGCAGAAGGGGCCCGATTCTCAAGATTGAGGAAAAGGCGTTCGGCATACCGTATATATCGACTTGATGTGTATGCTCGCTGTGATTGATGCTTGACGCTGTTGCTTCAATGAAATGACGTGGGAGGAGCGCTTAGAAGGTCGATGGACTCTCCAATGCTTGTACTGTAGTCTACGGCCTAGAGGAGAGGCCTCCGCCCGCATCGGCGGCGCGGCGCAACCACCCATGCGCGCCTACTAGCGTGGTTTTTGGGGCAGTGCATCTTGGCTTGAGCTCATACTGGTGATTTTGAGCTCTAGCCACTCCCTCTTCGCCCGTTGCCAACAGATGTGCCCACAACACCAAGACTCGTATTACCAGCAGAAAGGTCTGCCCAGTCCCAACGAACCAGCCAAGTACTTGGTATTCAGGTCTCGCCGCCGCGGTTGCCACAGTGGCGCACAGCCCTTTAGAAGCTTCGTCGATGGCCACCTGCTGCGCCTCGAACACCAAGAGAGCCCCCCGAATCCGAATCCGTCGCCATCCAACGTCTGCCTGATGCGTTGTTTCCCGCGAGGCCCAAGGGATTGAGCAAGAGGTAAGGCACCCTCACACCTTATTCCCATCATCATCAGCAGGCCAAGAGCCTTGGGCGCTTGTGCTCGCCGCTCGCGCTTGCTGCACTGCCCCGTCCAACCGCTCATCATCCAAGCACGCGGCGTGTACCTGGCCCAGCCTCGTGGTCTTGCTTGCTGTTCGCATACCAGAGCAAGCTGTGTCTGCCTCGCCCCGCAGTACTGACAAACCATTCGTTGCTGCGTAGGTTCGGCACCTAGTCACACCTTCCTCGCTGGCTGTCTGTCGACTCCACCCTCTCCACCCTCCGCTGCTTGGCCTCGGCCTTGGTCGACTGCGCCCTCTCGGCAGGCGAATTGCTACGTGCTACAACAGCCGCCATCCTTCCTCGTTCATTGACTGGTCTACATGCATAGTCACATAGCAGCCGCGTCGCCCTTACTCCTCTCCAGAGGCAGCCAGAGAGTCCGCAGCTATTAGCACCTACCACACGGGTAAGCCGCGCATTTGCAAGGCGTAACGAACATGGCGGAGCCACCATCAGGCAAGACGCTGCCTGGCGGCAGAGCATCACCGTCTCCAGGTCCCGCGCGAAGGCCGCGCGCACCGACCATCACCATCGACACTTCTGCGGTTCGGAGGTCCTCTGACAGTAGCAATATGGGCCAGAAACCTGATCATGAGCTGGACAACTTGTCCGATGATGGGAAGTCCATCAACGGTGACAAGTCGCCGTCGATGCTACGACCTGGGTCGAACCAACTGTCGACTCCAACCGAGCTACGAGGAAGCCAGCAGAGCTTTGACAGTAGGGAGTCAAGACCGACAAGTCCGCACAACATCTCCTCGCCCTCACAATGGAACAACCCGCACAATTTCCTCTCGGTACCCGCACAGCGCAGTAGAGGGCAAAGCTTCGATACCGATGCGAGTGGTGAGACTACGTCGACGTCAGATATCACCTACGTCAATACGAATACACCGTCAACTGAGCATCCGCCGAAAGCGTTCGGAGACCATGATAAACGGGAGAAGAGTCATGGAGCGGGCGATCACCCAGTACTGTCGGATAATGAAGCCTTGCAGCCGGACAAGGGCACAGAGGATGATTTCCACCGCGAGAACAACCCTTTTGCCTTTGCGCCTGGGCACATGACAAAGCTCCTCAATCCAAAGAGCTTGGGCGCATTTCACGCGGTCGGTGGCCTAGGCGGACTGGAGAAAGGGCTGCGGACGGACAGGACTTCTGGGCTGAGCATGGATGAGAAGGACCTGGATGGATCGGTTTCGTTTGAGGAAGCTACGGCGACTGCGAGCCCATTGTCTGGTAGCACTGCGGTGGAGTCTCCTGAAGTCGCACCACAGCGAAGCGCAGACGGGAAAGCCGGCCAAGGGAGCTTTGATGACCGGAAACGTATATTTGACGACAACCGGTTACCTGAACGAAAACCGAAAAGCATCTTACACCTCATGTGGGTGACGTACAACGACAAGGTGCTCATCGTCCTATCCGTCGCCGCCGTCGTCGCCCTTGCGTTGGGTTTGTACCAAGCCTTGGGTACACCTCAAGGAGGCGTAGACTGGATCGAAGGTGTTGCAATCATTGTTGCGATAGTGGTCGTGGTCGTGGTCGGTGCGCTCAATGACTGGCAGAAAGAACGTCAATTCGCGAAATTGAACAAGAAGAAAGAGAGTCGGAACGTGAAGATTGTCAGGTCAGGCAAAACACAGGAGCTCAACATCCATGACATCCTCGTCGGCGACGTGCTTCTGGTCGAGCCTGGTGACATCCTTCCGGTCGACGGCATATACATTACCGGGCATGGTGTCAAATGCGACGAATCGTCCGCTACTGGTGAATCGGACATTATGAAGAAGACGCCTGCTGACGATGTCTATCGAGCCATGGAAGCGAACGAGTCCCTGAGAAAGATGGACCCGTTCATGATCTCTGGTGGCAAGATTACCGAAGGCTTCGGACGCATGATTGTCACTGCAACCGGCATCCACTCATCCTACGGCAAGACCATGATGTCGCTGCAGGAAGACAATGATGCGACTCCACTCCAGAGCAAGCTGAACGACCTTGCGGAGTACATTGCCAAGATTGGCAGCGCTGCGGCGCTTTTGCTGTTCGTCATTCTGCTCATCAAATTCCTCGCACAGCTATCACACAACCACGCTGCTCCGGCTGAGAAGGGTCAGGAGTTCATGGTCATCCTTATCACGGCTGTCACCATTGTAGTCGTTGCTGTACCCGAAGGACTGCCATTGGCCGTCACGCTTGCCCTTGCATACGCGACGAAGCGCATGCTGAAAGACAGGAATTTGGTCCGCGTGCTCAAGTCTTGCGAGACCATGGGCAACGCTACCACAATTTGCTCCGACAAGACTGGTACTTTGACTCAGAACGTCATGACTGTCGTAACCGGCTCACTTGGGACATCTAACAGATTCAGCAACCGGGCTTCAACGATTGGTGACGATGCGCGAAGCGATGTGGATGGTGTCGCAACTCCTGACTTCATAGGCAATCTGTCCAAACTGGTTAAGACCCTTTGGAAGGATAGCATTGTGATCAACTCGACCGCATTCGAAAGTGAAGACGCCGGCAAAACGGTCTTCATCGGCTCCAAGACAGAGACAGCGCTCCTGGACTTTGCGCGTGAGCACCTTGGCATGGACTCGGTCAATGTGGAGCGCAGCAATGCCGAGATCATCCAGATGGTCCCTTTCGACTCTGGCCGGAAGTGCATGGCCATGGTCATTAAGCTCAAGGAGACTGGCGGTTACCGTCTGTTGGTCAAGGGCGCTAGTGAGATCATGCTAAGATACTGCTCAATGATCATCAAGGACCCGACTCGGGACACCGCTGCCACGGCGATGACCGGCGATAACAAGAAGACGCTGCAGTCACTCATCGATGCATACGCTGACAGGTCGCTACGAACAATTGGCTTCATTTACCGCGACTTTGAAAGCTGGCCACCTAAGGGCGCCAGGAGACAGGAAGACGACAAGTCCCAGGTTGTGTTCGAAGACGTGTGCAAGAACATGACCTTCCTGGGTGTGGTGGGTATCCAAGACCCACTGCGTGCAGGCGTGCCCGAAGCTGTCCGTGACTGCATCAAGGCTGGCGTCTTCCCGCGTATGGTTACTGGTGACAACATACTGACGGCGAAGGCAATCGCCAGAGAATGTGGCATCTTCACGACGGGCGGCGTTGCCCTCGAGGGTCCCGACTTCCGGAAGATGAGCCAGGCTGAGCAACGAGCAATCGTCCCGAAGCTGCAAGTGCTTGCTCGGTCTTCACCAGATGACAAGCGAATGCTCGTCAAGCTGCTCAAAGACATGGGTGAGACGGTTGCGGTGACCGGTGACGGCACCAACGACGCACCTGCGCTCAAGGTCGCCGACGTTGGCTTCTCGATGAACATCGCGGGTACTGAAGTTGCGAAGGAGGCCTCCGACATCATCCTCATGGACGACAATTTCGCCTCAATCGTTCTCGCGCTGATGTGGGGTCGTGCCGTCAACGATGCGGTCCGGAAGTTTCTGCAGTTCCAGATCACGGTCAACATCACCGCCGTATCGCTCGCGTTCATCTCTGCTGTTTCGAACGACCAGGAGCGGTCTGTCCTGACGGCCGTGCAGCTGCTCTGGGTCAACCTCATCATGGACACGATGGCCGCTTTGGCCTTGGCAACGGACCCACCGAGCCGCAACATCCTCGATCGCAAGCCCGATCCCAAGTCTGCGCCGTTGATCTCAGTCAACATGTGGAAGATGATCATTGGTCAAGCCATCTACCAACTGGTAGTCACCTTGGTTCTGTACTTTGCGGGCGCCAGGATCCTGAACTACACTACGGAGCACCAGCGACGCCAGCTGCAAACTCTCATCTTCAACACCTTTGTCTGGATGCAGATCTTCAACGCGCTCAACAACCGTCGTCTCGATAACCGCTTCAACGTCTTCGAGGGCATCACCAAGAACTGGTTCTTCATCGGCATCTTCTTCATTATGATCGGTGGACAGACCATCATCGTGTTTGTTGGTGGGTATCCTGCCTTCCAAGCTGAGCGTCAGACCGGAGTACAGTGGGCCATCGCGCTTGTCTTGGGCGCCCTTGCAATTCCTATAGGCATTGTGATACGCCTGATACCGGACGAGCTCGCAGCGAAAGTCATTCCCAGATCTCTCAAAGAGTGGATGGCCAGGAAGAAGGACAAGGTGGTTGTCACTGATGAGGAGAATCCGTTCGAGTTCAACCAAGCACTATACGACATCAAGCAGGAACTCGCATGGATCAAGAAGTACAAGGGTGGACGGCTGAACGCACTGAAGTTTGCCGTGCAGCATCCGAAGGAGGCGCTTCTGCATAGCCGGAGTCCGAGTCGTAGCAGGGCCAGCTCAAGTTTGCCGAGGACGCCGAACAACGAGCTGAGCGACAACGAAGAGGGCGGACTATCGCCTGTGCCGCCTACGCCGGAATCGAGGCGCAAACGTGGGAGGTCGCGGTCGAACTCTGCGTTTGCCGGTGCGGCGATGGCGGGTATTGTCGCTGGCTCTATCGCCGGCGCGTGGTCGCCCATCAACGACCGCGACAATGACAGCCTACGCTTTGCTCGTGAGCGGTCGAAGAGCGACTTGTCACGGGAGGTGCGTATGGAGACACACCCCAGCACCAAGAAGGAGGACCGGGTCGTCATCAACGAGAACCCTGTGGAGCGGGCGGGCCAGCAACCGCCCAGTCAGTCGACCAAGACGACGCCGCAGTTCGGCTACGGTCCGTTTGGTGGCGAGCCCAGCAGCACCTTGAGGGATGACCAGAAGTCTGACAATACCACAAGTTGAGAGCGGACTGTCAACATGCAGTCGAACCCAAACCATCATACCGATGGTGCAGCACTAGCCTGCCAGGAGGCGGTCACTCGTCGCGCTTCGAATGGGTTACGTGTTCATAGCCTGAAAGGCCGCGTCAGCACTACGGAGCTCTGGCAGCGAGCTGCTGCGTCGGTCTCGCCAGAAACAGGCATCTCCTATCATGCCTACACGAGCCATGGGCTCTACACAATCTGTTTTCTAGCATTGCACAAGCGTTGGAGCCGAGGAAGGAAAACACTGGGTATAGATACGGACGGCTGTCCTGGAAGGTGACCTGGATGGCGTTCTTGAAAGTGGTCACTGCTGTGCTACGGCACACGTGACGAGCAGACAACAACTTGACGTAGCTTGTGTAAAAGCCGTATTCCTAGTCCACGCCGCTTGCTTCGCACATGGTTCAATCGTCTACGATCTTCGCACTAACGTGCGCTCAGTCGTATGGCTGCATAAGCTTGTTGGCCTCGACCATCTCCGCGAACCCTTCGATGCGTGATGTGTTGGCCCAAGGCTTCAGCTTACACTCCTTCCTCACCACAGCGGCGAAGCAGCCGGTCCAGCCGTTGCGCGGGTACTTGGCTACCACGCTCTTGATCGTGTCTTCGTGCACAAGCTCTGCGTTCAAGCCAGCATTGTCGAGGACCGTCGCGAAATGCGTGACAGCAGTCAAGGTGGTGACGTTGCCTGTATCGCCAAGATCCTGGTGGCGAATTATGGTCTCGCAGACGGCCTCGGCTTGCTCGAGCTCGGCCTTGAGGGACTTGAGCAGGTCCAGGGAGATGTAGCCGCCCTGGAACTCGAAGGAGAGGCGGGTGGAGGACTGGTTCTTGGTTGTTGTCCCGATGTCATGCAGCAGGGCCGTGAGCAGGTAGGTCTCCGGGCTGTAGCGCCATTCCGGAAAGTGCTGCGTCGTGATTGCTTGACCTGGACGAAGTCAGTGGAGGCCTGCGGTCTCTCGTGATTGGGCCAAACATACCGTAGTAATAGACACGCATGCTGTGATTGAACGTCTCGCTTGACAGGTTCTCCTTGGCATACTTCACGATGTCCTGTACCAGCGGACTGTCCGGGATTGCGATATCCTCCACGCTCACGGGTGCAGATGGCTTCTTGTCTTTCCTACTGGCGACCAGCTTCTCGAGTGATCTTGGGACGGCCGTCCAGCCATGTTCTTGGATGGTCTTCGACATGGCGACAGTAGCTCTGGTCGGTACTTGGCTTTCTTATTCAACGGACCTCGTCTTGTCGCTTTATGCTGCAGTACACACAGCAAGAGGAATAGAGGATGTACTTATTGTTTCTCGGTGATGACTGTTCGACGCCTTTTCGGTACCGTTTGGGAATTGCAGCATCGTTGTCATCACTCGGAGTGCGCGGATGTGCAGTGTCAACTTCCGTCTCACTCTCCACCGGCTACCGTCGCGGGCTTTCAAGCTACAGAAGCTGGACGATAGCTGTTTGCGTCCTTGCCCGCATGATACAGTTCCTCGGAGGAGAAACACGAAATGATTTCCAGTTGTGGTTGACGCAGCTCGCTCTTGTACCTCCCAAAATAGACTCGCGCTGACTCGGCGAAAAGGACGTTTGGACTATGAAGCCTCCCAACTTGAACCTAAACGGGCTTGGAAGGCATGATGCGCAGACTCCACGCATTGTTGCATAGACATGGACACGCCGAGGGACCTCAAGGCAAGATGCAGGGTTGCAAGATGGACGCGAGTCTCTTCGAGATCCGCTCAGCTACTCGCACGCCATCGATAGGTGCCTTGACGCGAGAGATAGCAGTCCAAGCTAACGATGGCTGCTTCTCACCCACCGGGCCACCGATCCTCTGATGTTCTCCTCCAACACAAATGGCTGTCAAGGTAGAAACACCCGTACTGAAAGTGGCGATTGTCGGGGGTGGCCCGGGTGGCCTGGCGACGGCGGTGGCCCTGCGAGCTGTCCCTGGCCTTGAGGTGACGCTTTATGAGCGGGCGGAGGTGCTGCGTGAGGTTGGAGCTGGCATCAGCATTCCGCCCAATAGCTGGAACGTCTTGGACTTGCTCGGAGTGGACTCATTGACCAGCGGGCACCCGACAACGGCGGTGTTGAACATGTACGCTCCCATCTTTGGTGGATCGGCACTTGAGGCTACTGACAGTGTTGGGATGATAGGAATGGCAAGACGGGCGAGGAGCTCCACCGCGTCGAGACGGGGTCTCTTTCGTCACGCAAACCAATCCGGACCCAGAGGACCGCACTCCAAGCCGCGCTACTGGCCCATGTGCCCAAGGACAGCATTCAGCTGGGCAAGAAAGTCCTCGGGCTCGACAACCTTGGCCCTTCTGGCGTCCGGCTGACGTTCGCTGACGGCTCTACGACGGTCGCCGGTCTTGTTGTGGGCGCCGACGGAATCCGCTCGGTGGTGCGGGACTCGGTCTGGCCTGAATACCCTCTCAGCTTCACTGGCACCACAATCTGGCGAGTGCTGCTGCCCGTGGATGCTATCAAGGACTTAGACCCACGATTCATGACCACAGGCTGGTGGCACGGGCCGACGACGCATGTGTACTTCTCTCTTGTGGGTGAGGGTATGTGGGAGATTGCGGCCAGAGCGTGGCAAGATCCTAAGATCCACGGCTCGAGTAAAGTCAGCTGGGGTACGCCTGTGGAGAACGAGGTTGTCGAAGCCAACTTCACTGTGAGTGACCCATCTAGCATCTCATACCACGAGGAACCACGCTGATCATCGCGCTCTGATCAAAGGAATACCTCCCGCAGGTAAGAGAAGCTTTGCACCGAGTCCCAAAAGGACACTGGAGAGAATTCGCCGCTTTCGCTGGCCCCAATCTTGCTACACTCACGGGTTGGAACAACCGTGTCGTACTAGTCGGTGACTCATCTCATGCGCTATCGGGTGCTTTTGGCTCTGGCGCTGGATTCGCGATGGAGGACGGCTGGGTTCTAGCCCAAGCGCTGGCATCAACCAACAACGATTTGAGCAAAGCGTTGCCATTGTTTGACAAGATCCGCGTCCCATACTACACGCGAATGTATGCGCATCTCGACAACGAAGCCAAGCGAAGGGCTTTGCATCTCAGTCAGCTGCTCGAACCGAGCGACGAGGAGCGCGTGAGGAACAAGGTCATCAAAATTGAAGGGACTGACATGAAGTGGATTTACGCGAACGATATAGGTAAGGTCTGGCGGGAAAGCGTGGCTGTCGTAGCTTAAGCGTCAGACGTCAGATGTCACATCGACCGCGGTACCCAAGCCTTTCTTTCTCTCGTATGTTTGTCCACCTTTCAAGGCTGCGCACAGACGACATTCCCTCGAATGATTCGAGGTATCCAAGGGAGTTTTGAGCAAACCCGTCGTGTGTGCATCTCGAGCAGGGTGTCTGGTCGCTAAAGAGGATGTCGACCATGCATGCTAGGTTCGTGGTGACTCTGCTGGGAACAATTTTTGGTAAATCGGCTTGAGCAGCTCCTGCGCGATAGTAGAGAGGCACCTCACGGGCCGGCGCTGCTGGAGGCTGCGAGAGGCCGAAGCCAATCATGGCCGCGTTCCATGCATTGCTGAAAGTACCAGCGACGATGGGCAGCAAGTTCCCTCCAGTGGACGACGAAGGCGATGGCGAAGCGCGTGTTGGCCTGATGGCGGATCAATCTCGGCATGATACTACGCTCGGTCAGTAGACGTTCAGATATACGGTTTGGTCATTCGACACCCACATGTTGTCCAGCGTCACCTTCTCTCCCAGGACAATAGAAACTTCAGCCAGTGCTGTCCCATCTTCTTCTGCTACCTTGGAAGCGTCGCGGAACTACAGCACGCAAGTCGGCTTCAGCCCATGCGCCCATATCGCCGCTGCGAGCCCTCAAGTCGCCGCCAAAAAGCTCCTTCAGCGCCGCCAATTTGACGCTGATGGTGGAGCACTTTGCCAATGCCGCGTCTAGTCTATCCGCGCATGTTAGTACCGGGGACCTCGTCTCGTACCAAAACACTTCCCGCCGCGGTACGTACGCTGGTTGTACAGCCGAGAAGCCGGCCAAAGTCGCCAGGCTCGCCACTGCGCATATAGCTCCGCACGGCAAGCTCTTCTCTACACTAGACACAGCCCTCTGGACCTCTCTTGAACAATGGATACCAGCAGACCCAGCCGCCGTGGCAATCTCTATTAGAGCCTCCACGACGCGTCCGATGCCTTGATCAGGGAAGGCGTGCGCCGTGAGCCTCCGGCTCGGTCGACGACGAAGGAGCACAGTTCCTTGAGCTCGGCTTTCGGAACGTGATACGTTGGATTGGCCCTCCATCTGCGCACCCAAGCTGCCAGCAATGGCAGGATATCCTTCTTGTCCGACCAAGGTGTGACTGTAAATGGAGCTGGACTGCTTAAAACGGCTGGAGGAGGAACTCAAGATGGTGCTCCCTCTTCACCAGCACGATGACCTGGTGAAGTTAGCATGCAATAGACCACCCAGGTCTGGAACATCTCGCCGCACACTGTCGTTGTACCAGTGCGTTGCTGACGGGCCCGACGTCACCGGTAAAAGCCTTCAAACTCCCCCGTCATCTGGAGCACGGCCGCCAAACAGCTCGTCTTGCAGTACGTTCTCTTCTGCCGCTTCGACATTAGCTGCGACCAGGTGCGCGCCATCGGCATCGACAACACGCTTTAGAATCAAGCTGCGGTCGAGTGTGTCGATAATAGGCATGAGTGCCCCCTCCGCCCTCGAGTTCGTCAACCCCGTTCTCATCCTGATCCTTGTCGTCGTCAGCATGCCACCCTCTACCTCTTCGAGGTCCCCCAGCCGTCGTACGGGTCGTAGTTGTCTTTCTTGCAGCTGCCAGACACTTCCCGTTCCCATGCTCGTCAGAAGGGTCCGCAAAGCCCATCTCGTCAGCGAAGCGTTTCAGCACCTTGGTTTTGGCAAGGTCCGGACCCTTAAGCTTGTCCAAGCGAAGGCTGGCATCCGTGTACTGGTGCTCCAGCATGTACAACAACTCGTAGCTGACCGGCGCCGAGTACGAGGTCGCCTGCATCCTCAACCACCGCTGGAGCGGCCGCGCGCAATGGCTCGTGGCGTAAGTCTGGGGAATCAGGTGCAGCCGCCTCACAGAGCTCCCTTCTCACACAGCAGACACTCGTATGGCTGAGCCTCTACGACATGATCATTCATTTGTCTCAACGCCCAGCTCTCTCGAGCACCAGTCCATAACTTGCGCCACGACGCTCGACAAGTGCGAGTTCCTCATACTGAATTGATTGCAAAGGGGTCCGCAGGTCCGTCTCACCGTGGGATCGATCGTAGTCCGCTTTTTTTTGCCAAAGGGCGCTTGGTGACTTGCAGCTATGATCCGGCTAGCATCTACATCCAACAGCGGCATGTTGATAGGGCCACATGAGTCGATAGTGAGCTGAGGATCGATGAATGGGCAAGTGACCAAAGGCGGCAAAGCTGCCCTTGCCATCTATGCCCTCTAGAGCCTCGCGAATGTCGTCCTTGATGTTCTTACGGTCCGAATCGAAGCCATCTTGCTCCTCAGGCGCATTTGACGGAGCGTCGTCGCTCACTCTGGAGTGCTCCATGTCCCAGCAAGCGTCCCCCCACGTCGAAAGTGCTCCACGATCCTCGCAAGGGGAGGGAGGCAATGTGAAAGAGTGTTATCAGCTATAAGAATGCTGGAACGCTCAGGAGATGGGATGATACTCGATATATCTTGACGCGTTCACGTTGTGCCACGTTCCATGTCGCGTAGTCACGCGACCGCCAAAAGCAGATCGGGCAGGAGAAGTATCAGGCTACCTTGTGTGTCGCACATTGCGGCGGCCAATGCTATGTCATGATAATTGCCGGGATCTGTATACTCCTGAAGGTACTCGATGGCCTAGTCTTCTTCCTCATCATCACTGCCAAAGATGGCTCTAAAAGCCGCCTCGCCCGCCCTTTGCCCTTCCAGCGCGTCGTTCTTCTCAGCGTCCACCCTCGTCGTGGAAGCTTCACGCACTGTCGGCGCATCGGCACGATCCGCGCCTTCTGTGCCGCCAGAGACGAAGCTAGGCGGCTTCAAGTTGGCTTCTTGCATCATCCGGTCTAAGCTCGCCTGACTGACCACGTCGAGCCTCTTGTTGGCATCGACGGATTTGCCACCACCACCAGGCGCGCCACCGAGATCAACACCGGCGTTGGCTGGTGGCTTCACGTTGAAGCGCTTGCAGAGCAGCCTAGTAGGATAGAAAGGCAGTCTTGACCGCGTCAACGGTCCGTACATGCCCATCTTGGCAGCCTTCTCCGCCGGATCTTCCTCTTTCTGCGCAGCGCTGGGAAGCTCGGGAGCGTCCGAAGCCAGCTTTGGTGCAGAGGAAGAAGATGTGAAGCGCGAGGCCATGAGACCGGAAATGGGCTTGAAGACTTCGGCGGCATGCGCGAACTCACGAAGCTCCTTCGCCCATGCGTCAACTGAGAAGGTCTTGGGTCGGTCAGGCAGGCCCGACTGCAGTCCGGCCTGTAATTCGAGCAGATAGCGGTACCTGGCGCGCTTGTCCTCGTCTTCCGCATACGGCATCCAGCCACTAATGCCTCTCTGCAAAGCGGCAGCTGCCGTCTGCTTGTCGATGGATGGCACCAGATCCCACATGGTGCGTCGTTTCTCCGTCTCGCTCGCCTCGAAACCTGCTGGCGCGCCTTCGCCTAACGCTTGGGGTAGGTTGCTCTTGCCACTCGCAGAGGCAAGCCGGTCTCGTGCGGCGGTGGAGAGGAAATCGAAGACCGACTTGCCAGGTAGCTGCTGTTCGCCCAGCAGGGCCGCGCGCGACTTCGGATCGAGCGCCGAAGCTTTCGCAGCATCCGAGGTTGATTGAAACGCAGCATTGGTGTTTTCCGGCTGCGCTGCAGACTTGGAGGACGACCAGCCTGCCGGGATGACAGGCGCAGGGTACTTGTTCTCCTCCATGATCGTGAGTGGTGCGAGAGAGAGCACGAAGCCTTCCAATGGCAAGCGGCCATCGTGACATTTGCGGAAACCGGCTGATAGCGCCGTCCTCTGCGCCAGTTTCTTCGAAGTAAAGACGGGTTTCGGTACCGTGGGGTTTGCATTGCTAGCGGTCAAGCCACCCTTCTTCTTCTTATCGCCGCCAATGATTCGGTTGTAGCTGATCTGCGGACCCATCGCATATGCATCCTCATCATCCGAGCCATGGTCGTTCAGCACACCCACACCAAAGCCGGTTTTCTTCATCTTCTTCGGCTTGCTCACAAGGGTTGAGCGCTTGCTACGTAGTAGTCTAGCGTCGCGCTCGTCGTCCTCAGGCTCTTCTGTAGCTCCAGCAACGTCGCTCGACGCCAGCTTGCCCTCTCCGGCGAAGCCCAAGCCTTTGCGATCTGTCTTTCGATTGAAGCTGATCATGCGCGAGTTCTCCGGAGCGAAAGCATGCAGTTCGCCCTTCGCGTCTCCCTCCGCTCGCCGCTTGACTTTCGGACCCACTCCCTGACCCTGGCGCCAGCCCATACGCTGCAGCAACTTGACGCCCATAGTCTCGCCTGTGCTCCGGAACAAGTCGGCGAACATGCCACGCTGGCCGCTCTCTTCCGCACTCCCAAGTCCAGCAAACGCACTCTGCGTCTCCAGCTTCTGGGACTCGGCCTGCTCCGCCAGGTCCTCCTCGTCCATGAAGTCTTCCGGCTTCGGACCCTGCTGCTTGCCATCCTTGGCGCGGTTCGACCGAGACGAGACGAACGTTGCCGGCGCCCATCCCTCCTTCGAGCCTACAGTGTTGAAATACCCGGCGCTGAAGCCTCCGGTGAAGGCGCCATGCAGTCTCTTTCTTCCACGCTCATCGGTCACCTCTTGCTTCCATATCGGCACGTAGCTCCCGTCGTCCCTCGCCTCCGGGTCGTAGGCTGGCAGAGGCGAGCCGTATACTGCGTAGGGTGCATGTTGCGGTGGCGCGGCGCTGTCAGATTCGTATGCGGCTCTGGAGCGCTTGTAGGACATCTTAGTCTCTGCGCTTCATAGACAGCACATTTGATATTGTCTGTTTGTTTGGCAATGCTCGCGAGAACTTACCTGGCTCCGGACGCTGCTGGCGATCACATGTGTTGCTTTGTGGGGGTCTGTAACCTGTGGTGAAGCTTCCTGTTGCTGGAATAGTCCTCGCGTATCTGGCGAACTCGATTAGCTGCCCAGATCAATGATCTGTTGCAGTGCTGACAAGGATTGGCAAGCCCGCTAATAGTGCAGGCCAGATTGTGTAAAATTGACGTAAATAGCGCAGATTCAGCTGTCGTAATCGTATTCGATACGCTGATGATTGCTTGCATAAGGTACGTACTGTATTCCACCAAGAACAGCCGGGGATCGCCGCTCCTACCTTAACCTCCAAGGCTCCAAAGTCTACCGAGACGGGACCCTGGCCAGACCTCCTGGAAACGCGTGTAAACAGCTTCCGGAAGGCGCAAAGAAGGCCTATCGCCGTCGCTCCTTACAGCCTGATACCAGTTACCTTACTTGCCTCGAGCCTGGCTCACACCCACGGCAAGCAGTGTCGGGGAGAGCGCACCCCGTACCGTACCCTGACGACATACACGCATGCCGGCGCTGTAGCGACCCCGTTCCAAACGTTCTCCGCGTCGCACCATTGAGCGCTGCCCGCCACCACACGTTCAGGCACACCACAAACACCGAGATCCACCTCTACCAGGCGACGAGCTTCGGAGCTGGCGATCATGTCAGCGGCTGCGCAGCAGCCAGCGTCCCTGCCGCGCACTTCGTCCACCCGCCGTCAGCAGCCAGCTTACAGCACCGCACCCGACCGAGACAGGCCTCACCGCACCCAAAGCACAACCGCTCGCTCAGCCGCCCCCTCCTCGCCGCGCCGCTCCTTATCAAGCTCGCAAGCGCCCCCAGCCGCGTCGCACAGTCGCCCGCCCTCGAGCAATGTGCCGAACGTCGCCAAACCTGACTTCGAACCCAGCAACGTCGCCCAGCCCACCCCTTCACGCAGAAGCGAATCGCAAGACCGGCCGGTGAACGGTGCGAACCCTCCGAGGACCGAAGCCATGAGGCAGCCTAGCTCGCATGCGCGGACACAGTCGCGCTATGCGGACCAGCCGACGCCGGCGCCCACCAATGGCACCCAGCACACCGACACGAGTCGGTCCACCACTGCTACGAGTGCGCATGCGAGCATGCCGGGCACTAACCTGCGGAGAAGGACGACGATCGACGCGCAGACTGGGCACTGGGATCTCGGCAAGACGATCGGTGCTGGTAGCATGGGCAAGGTCAAGTTGGCGCGAAACAAGGAGACGGGCGAGCAGGTTGCGGTCAAGATAATCGCTAAGGGGAGCATTGACGGCGAGCACCGCACACAGGCGGAGAGAGAACGAGCAGACCACAGTAAGGAGATCCGAACAGCACGCGAGGCGGCCATTGTCACACTGGTGGACCACCCATACATCTGCGGGATGCGCGATGTGGTACGGACAAACTACCACTGGTACATGCTGTTCGAGCACGTGGACGGCGGCCAGATGCTGGACTACATCATCAGCCATGGCCGGCTCAAGGAAAAGCAAGCGCGCAAGTTCGGACGTCAGATTGCGAGTGCACTGGACTACTGTCACCGAAACAGCATCGTCCACCGCGATCTGAAGATCGAGAACATCCTGATCAGCTCGGGGGGTGATATCAAGATCATCGACTTTGGCCTATCGAACTTATTCAGTCCGAAGAGTTACCTTAAGACCTTCTGCGGCAGCTTGTACTTTGCGGCGCCTGAGCTTTTGCAGGCGAAGCAATATACAGGTCCGGAGGTAGATATTTGGAGTTTTGGCATCGTGCTGTACGTGCTTGTGTGCGGTAAGGTGCCATTTGACGATCAGTCGATGCCGCAGCTGCATGCGAAGATTAAGCGCGGCAGTGTGGAATATCCGCCCTGGCTCACCCCCGGTAAGTGAGGCGCATATGTATAGACGACTCGGTTACTGATATTCACATGTAGAATGCCGTGGTTTGATCGCAAGGATGCTCAATACCAACCCCCAGGAGCGCGCAACTATGCATGAGATCATGAATCACCCATGGATGATGAAAGGCTACCCCGGCGGACCTCCAGATAACTACCTGCCCGCAAGGAAGCCACTGCAACTGCCGCTGGACCCAGCTGTGATCGACAAGATGACTGGCTTCGACTTTGGTCCCGCGGATGTCATCACGTCGCAGCTGACAAAGGTCATTGACTCTGATGACTACCAGCGAGCGGTCAGGACAGCTGAGATACGAAGCGCGCAGCAAACACCAGAGCTGGAACGAAAACGTGGTGTCTTTGACTTCTATAAGCGAAGGAACTCCACAACTAGCAGGGACACACTGAACACACCATCCACCGAAGCTATACAGCTGGGCAATGATCCAATTAACGCCTACCACCCTTTGATATCCGTTTACTATCTAGCCGCAGAGAAAATCGAGCGTGAAGCACGAGAAACGAACCCTGGAGCTCTTGCCATGCCGCAGGAGCCAGGTGAGAACCCTCTCAAGATTCCAGATCTGCCTGCGCCAGAGCCAGCATACACCAATAGCCAGGCATACGAGATGGCGGGCGAAAAGCCCACGGGAGGACGAACTCGACCACGTGCACGCACGCATGGAGAGGATGAGATGCAAGAGCGCATGCAGAACCTCAACGTCAACACCGCGCCTTCGCCGACCAATCCGGCGATAGTAGAGCCGAATGTGGATCAGCAGGCGCCGGCGCCGGCGCCGACGAGGAAGGAAAGTGGAGCAGCGAGTCTATTACGGAGATTGAGCACGCGGAGATCGAAGGAGCCAGCTGACCGTGTACCGAGAAGTGAGAGGCCAAGTCACCCGCCTCCGTCACTTGCGGTGTTCAGTCCTGCCGAGACGCCCAGGAAGAGCTTCAGCGTGCGTAGAACGCGCGAGCGGGACTCTAGTACGTCGAGGCAAGCTCCAGAGGCGGCACCGGCTGCACAAGGCGCGCTTTTGAGCCCTCCTGGCACGGCCGATGCCACTAGCGAAAAGGCGAAGACCAGGACGGGTGCCCTGGGCAGGTCTATCAGCGTCAACTCGAGTGACATGCGGAGACGGCTCACTAGGCGTGGCGTCTCTGAGGGAACCTCGATGAGGCCGCAGATGATGTCGACTAGCAGCCACGACCAGAAGCCATCCATGGACCAACCAGCTAACGCAAGAGAGGCTGCATCCGATGTTGAGTCCTCGCGGCCACAGACCGGTAGTGTTGCCAGCAGAGCGAAGTCGCTCGGTCATGGACGAAGAGAAAGCATGCAAGCTCGACGAGCTGTCAGGAGAGGAGACACCATGCGCACCTCAGGCGTGCCGGAAGAAACTGATCAAGATGTCCAGGACGACATGGACGGCGCAAATGCGGGCAATACCAGCCCGACTGGCTTCAAGCCCGTATATCTCAAGGGCGTCTTCAGCGTCTCGACGACGAGTAGCAAGCCCATTCAGTATATTCGAGCGGACATCATCCGCGTACTATCCCTCCTCGGCGTAGAGTACAGTGAGATCAAAGGCGGCTTTAGGTGCAGACACGCGCCCAGCATCAAGCCTCCGATGGACGAGACGGCACCATCTGCTGCGCAGCCTCTCAGTCCGCCGCACGACGGCGGGGGCCATAGGCGAAAGATCTCCTTCGGCGGCTTCACCAGGAACGCGGACCGTGAGGCTTTCCGCGCGCAACAGCCACCGCCGACGCCGCGGACCAAGCTCGACCGGAGCTACACCAACACGGACGAGGACGAGTCGGACGACGAGCAGCCGACGCCCACAGCGGCGAAGCCGGACTCGGCTCGTGTCGCGGGCGAGACGAGCACGCATGTGCAGAGCGATCTGGGCAGCAGCATGGTGCTGAAGTTCGAGATCTTCGTGGTGAAGGTGCCGCTGATCGGGCTGCACGGCATTCAGTTCAAGAAGATTGACGGCGGGACGTGGCAGTACAAGAACATGGCGCAGACGATCTTGAACGACCTGAGGCTGTGAGGGGACGATGGAAAAGCTGCGGGGTTTGGCTGTTGCTGCGCTTCAATCCGGGTTTCTCGCGACTTGATACGACTCTTGGTATAGCATGGCGCGGCGTTATTGGGGGTTTCTTGCCTCTCTGCGTCGGATGATGCGAGTATAGTATACGAATGGCGTGACAGCGTTCGATGTTCACCTATCTGGCATTCCAGTCGTCGACAGCATGTATCTTGCAGCTTGCCATATGTGGACATTCTCCACGCCTTTTCGCCCGCTATTCGATGTATTGACCATGCATAAGACGTACTTGACTTGCTCTATTGCAAATTCACTTCCTTTTACTCACCTCCATCTATGGGCGCCGCAACCTGAGAAGTGAAGAGGCATACGACTTCAAAGCGAGGCGCATTTCGTGAGTAGGAGTGCATGGTAGATTTCTTCGCATTGAAGGGCAGATGTCAAAGCCGGCGCGTGGCGCGACGTGAATGGCAGCTATGCTAGTACAAATCACTGCTCCAGCAGCGACATGCATCCCAAGCATTGAACTCCTCAATGACGCCACGCTGGCCACCCGGTACAATCTTCGGTAAGTGTTGTTGGTGCGTGTTGCTCCCATCGAGAGACCACTGCAGTCATCGCATCTCGCATATCATCACCATGCTGTCGCCATCATAATCTTGCACAAACGCGTGCCTTTCGCTTTAGGCTCTCGCAGATGCTGCGTTGCAGCAAAGCCATGTCCGCCCGTGCGAAATATCATGGTCGTTTAGTTTCCTCTGAAGGCATCGAACCGCTTGTAGGTATACCCAATGAAGGGTAAGCTCAACGTGGAGTCATCATTCCCCATGTTGGCCTCCGTCTGCGCCCGCAGCTGCGCCGAGTTGTCGACCTGCGGAATCTCATCGATCGGGAAGTACTGCGTGTCGACATTGCTCTGCAACTTCGGCTCGAACGGTGCGCGGATCTTGCGCAGACCATCCCACTGCACGCCGTGGAAGAAGGGGTGAGCCTTCAGCTCCGTCGCACCCTGCGTCTTACCCAAGCGGTTCTGCGAGTCGCAGATGAGGCTACGGATGAAGTGCTCGGCCTCGGGGCCGAGTTGCTGATCCGGCGGGAAATGCAGGTGGCGCTGCCAGTCCACGATCTTGCGGTAAGTGTCGTGTGGCTCCTCGGCGCAGAAGGGTGGCCAGCCAATCAGGCACTCAAACATGATCGTGCCTACACTCCACCAATCGCAGCCAAAGTCGTAGCCTTTTCCGCTGAAGATCTCGGGCGCGATGTAGTCTGGCGTGCCGACCGTGGAATAGGCCAGCTGACGCCGGGACTTGCGCCAGGTATTGATCTGGTTGCGATTCGATACAGTGAGCTGGATCTGATCAATTGAAACAGAATTGCGGTTCTGCACCATGGACTTCGGTCTGGTCTGCGACATTAGCTGTTGATAGTATACCGCAGAATGTTCCTTGGAGAAGCCGGTGGAGAGACCAAAGTCCGTGAGCTTGATGTGTCCGCCGCGGTCGAGCAGAATGTTGTCGGGCTTGATGTCACTGGTAAACGGTCAGTACCATGACGAATCGTCCAGAGCTATCAGGCAGAACATACCGATGTATGAAGCCAAGCTTGTGCACCGCTTCAATAGCAAGCGTGATCTCCGCCATGTAGAACCGCGTGATGTCTTCCGAAAAGATTTCGTACTTGATGAGCATTGTCATCAAGTCACCACCGGGCAGAAATTCCATCAGCATGTACAGGAAAGTCGAGTCTTGGAACGAAGTGTGCATTTTCACGAGCCACGGGCTGTCCGCATTCGCAAGGATGTCACGCTCGGCTCGGACGTGAGCCAGTTGGTCCTTCTTGTGCTGCAATGATCGTCAATACCCATCTCAGCAAGACATTCGAGCCATGACGAAAGACACGATGCAAGTGAAAGTGAGCCATACCATCTCAGCCTTGACCAGCGACTTCAACGCGTAGATCTTGCCATCGTGCTTTCTCTGCACCAGCTTCACCTCACCAAAAGCACCCTTGCCAATGATCTTGAGTGTGTTGTAATTCTGGGGTCGCTCACTCGTCCGGAGGAACCGTAAGAAGTTGGCCTCCGACTTGCGCATGTTGCTCTTCTTCTGCTCTTTACGAGCATCGGAAAGTTCTCTCGACTGCAGGATAGTCTCCAGCTCCTTGGCTCTGCGTTTCATGTCAGTGGCATACGGCATGCATCTACACGGGGTTCCCAACTCATACCTCTCGTTCCTAGCCCGTGCCCTCTCCACATTCTCCTTGAAGAACTCCTGCGTAAGCATCTTCTGCAACTTCACCCGCTCAGTGATGGTGGTCGAGTACTTCTCTGGGTTCTTCGTCGGCGGCTCGTCATCGTAGATACTCGGTCCTGTGGGCTGGCTCGGCATTGGCGCATTAAGGTAGCCGCCATATGGCTGTTGAGCAGTTTGGCCCGCAGTCCGTGGCCTAGCATTGGCCGGAGACGCCTGTCGCTGATACGGACTTGCGGAGCGTGGAGTGTTGCCGCCGCCAAGGTTCTGATGCTGGAACTGGTGGGCCAGGCCACCGTTCACATCGTTGAAGCCACCAGGCGATCGGTACCCTCCAGGTCCGGCTCCAGGTGTGCTTGGCGATGACAGATTGTTGTACTGCTGAAACGACGGGTTGTTGTAGAAGTATCCCTGGTTGTTGATCCCGCTTGTGGCCTGTCCCGTACCCCATACATCTTGGTTCCCTCTTGCGTCTGGGAACGGTTGTGGGAAGGTGGACGGTGTGGTTGGGAAGGCGCGGCCTTGCTCTGCCGAGAGGTTCGGTGGATTGGTGGGGCCGAAGTTGAGATGAAGGCGGTTGGGGTTGCGTGGGTCTGGCTGTTGATGCTGCTGTTGCTGTTGCTGTTGATGCTGCTGCTGCTGCTGCTGCTGCTGCTGCTGCTGCGGTTGTTGCGGTTGGTACGGCATGGTGTCGGTCAGGCTCAAAGCTGTTGTCCCGTCAGTTGGGGGACGATCTCCGAGAGTTGGCGTGAACATGTTACCCACTTCCAGATGCTGTCCAGGTGGGCGGTCGACCGGAGAAGGATTACCTATGGAACACCCTCTGCTCGCGATCGATAGAAGACGTGACCCAAGGGGCTCAATGCTCGATTGGACTGGAGGCGGTGGGCTGTCACTGGCTATCGAAGCGACGTAGCGAAGCACGTCCGGCGTGCCTTCCGAATGTCGCGTTCCTCACTCAATCCATTGATCTTGGCATTGATCGCACGGAATGACAGGAGCCTCGAACGCATGGAAGAACAGAACAAAGGCCAACCAAATCGTTTGGCTAGAGCGATCAATCATCACGATTGCAGTGGAGCGTTTCCCTGTCGAGAACACCCCACCCAGAAAAGCGCAAGGGTTCCGGCTCAGGGCGCCAATCGGCGCGAACCTTGTCCTGCATGTTCTAACAACCCCTGCGCAGCACGTTTGACACGTGAAACTCGAAAGACCATTGCGGCGCGCGCACCAACGGCTTACTGGCGAGGACAAGGAGCAAAACTCGCGGCCGAAATACAGCGTCTCTCTAACACATCGCAGGGTATTAGAGCTACAGGTACTACACCGCTATGATCGATCTAGTAGTAGAGGGACTAGCTCTTAGGAGCAGCAAAGATCTGCTGTCCCTAAAGTCCAAAAGTCTAGACTCTAAAGGAAGTTGGACAGCCGTCGAGCTACCATAGCGCCCTCTAGTACCTCAATATCGTATATAGTACTCGCCCATTACTTCTGTTGCCTGCCCTCGTGGTGAAGACTTTGCAGAGTATCATCCTCTCCACTCACTAACAGATGAAGTCGTGCTACCAGAGCCGAGTCTGCTACCATGCAGCTGGCACGATGGGTACGAATAGTGACCGTTTGTACATCACGAAGTTGTCTCTCTTAGCACTACAGCCTCCTAGGTAGGGATAGTGCAACACCACAGGTATCCGTACAACACAATGCTTGTTCCCATCAGAACAACCGGCCCAATGCTGTCCCGCTAATTGCAAAATGGCCCGAATGCCGCACAAATGCACCATGTAGCGAATGACTACTCCATCAACGCCTCAGCCCTCTCCCGCTCTTCTACAACCAGATTTTGCAGCTTCCTCATCTGTATCAGCGCCGCATCCCGCTCAGTCTGTAGCTCCGCGACCTCCATTTGGCTCCGGTTCACTCTCTGCACGACCATCTGCATGTCCTCCTCGGCCTCGCGCAGCAAGCCCTCAAGCTCCCGGACCTTGCGATCCAGCATCTGTGTCCGGCTGGCCTCGAGCAGAGAGGCTTCGGAAAGCTTCTTCGAGCCCAGCCTCGGCGACTTACTAAACAACGGCGACTTCGGTGACAGCTTACTCGGATCCGGGATCGAGATCCGCAGGCGTTGCAGAGACGGCGAGGTCGCTTCTTCAATCCGACGAACCTCAGCTTCGTGGTTCCCAAGGCTGGTCTCCGAGTGTTGCTGCGCAGCTAGCACGCTGTCTTCCATGCCAGCAAGCCGCTTTTGCATCTCCTCCACTTGCCACGTGGAGTCCTTTTGCTCCTTCTCACCCTTTGCCACCGCTTCCGCAAGCCGTTCACGGAGCTGAATGTTCGCTTGCACCTGGCCCTCGAGTTGGTCTGCAAGTTCATCCATACGCCTGGCAGAGCCCATGAGGCTTTCTGATTTGCCGTCTTGCACAGAGAGCGCTCGTTGCCGGTAATCTTCAGCGATTTGCCGTGCTTGGTCGCGTTCGCTCTCGGCCGTGGTGATACTGAGCTTCATGCCTTCTTCAGCATCGTCCTCATCTTCATAAGCGCTCAAGAACGACTGCCGGCTCGGGGTAAGGAGATCACGCTCCTGCAAAAGGTTTCTCAAACCTCGCGTCTCCTGCTCCGCGCGATCGAGGTCCATCTTGAGCCCCGAGAGGCCCTTTTCATATTCCCACTTTTGCTCAAGAGCATCTTCGGTCCGCTTCCTCAGAGTCGTGACTTCGTCTTTTAGAAAGGAAACCTCGCGATGGTAAGCAGTCCTCTTCGGCGTCGTTGCGAGCTCGACCTTCTCTTTGGCGCTCGTCAGCTTTTTGATTGCTCGCTCGTGGTCTCTCTGCAGCTTCCCATGCCGGCTGATGAGTAGCTTGAGCGCCTTGTGCAGAGCATCCCGCTGGTCTTCGATCTCTTTGATGCTCTCCACAGACACCGGATGGGGTCCCGCGGAACCAGAACGCTGCCTGCCGTCTGAACGCTCCTTGACCGAGCTTGATCGCCCAATGGACCCACCGCGCACACTTTTGTTCCGGGCTAGGGAGTTTGATCTTGATAAACTTGTTCGTGATGCCGATACGGGCGAAGTGATGTCGTCCTCCTCGGCAATACTACTGATTCCGGGACGACCGCCTTGCCCTTGTGTCTTCTGCACCTCCTCTTTGAGTGCAGCCAGCTCCTGTTGCATGCGTGTGTTCTCGTGCACGAGCGCCTGTGTGTCTGAGGCCTCTGTCTCTAAGCCCTCTACTCGGGCTCGCCATTGTGGCACAACATTGTCCCGCAGGTCGTCGCGCTCATTCTTGTGCTGCTCCAGTTCAAGCCTTGTCGCGCTGTATAGGTCACCAAAGCTGTCCTTAGCCTGCCTTTCTTGACCTAGACGTCTCCGAGTCTCGTCCAGACTTGACTCCAGCTCCGTTATGCGCTCCTCGGTGTCACCCCGGTCATCATCTGCGTCAAAACGCATTTGAAGCTGTTCTTCGAGATTGTGCACCACCTGCTCCAGATCCCGTCTCCGTCCAAGCTCCGTCTGCAACCGTGATGCCATGTCAACCGCAATGCTAGCCTTTTCCTGTTCAACCTTCCGCAGCTTCTGCTCTAGCTGTTCTAATTTTGCGTCTGGATCCGACACCGGGTAGCGTACGGAGCTTGCGCCAGAGTCCGAGAAGTAGTCGCTGCTCCGGCGATTCAGCTCTGAATGCGGGATTGTTGGTATTTCTGCACGTATGTATTCGAGCTCATCTTCCAGGTCCATTTCACGTCTTATGGAGCCAGCAAGCTCGGTGCTGACCTGTGCCAGCTCCTTCTCCAGCTCCCGGACATGTGCATTGGTCTCCGGAGACCCAAGTAGGATGGGCGTGTCCGGGTTGTCAAAGTAGTCCGAAGATCGTGAGTTCGCCTTGTGTATGTCGAGACCTTGCGGCGTCAGCCGCGCGGTAGACGTAGAGCCGTCCATCGGCACCGCCTGTTCCAGCTTTTGGATGCGCGGCGAAGGTAAAGGCGACAATGACCGGTCAGAAAATGTGGTGGTAGGTGATTCGGTGCCTGACTGCTGCGATGATGACTTCCAGCCGAAGAAGGCACCTAGTCCACCCGGCGACTTTGGCCGTTGATCCCGTCGCCGCGAGGAGTCTGATGTGAGAGACTCGTCCGAGAGTGTCCGTTGTACACCGTCGAACTGCAGTGTCATGCTAGGTGCTTGTTGATGCATGGAGCTCCTCTTCCCACTCTTTACGGGCGAAGATGAATAGTCGCTGAAGTCAATACTGGAGACTGACTGCTTCGGCGCATGGGAGATTGTTCGCTCGTGAGCATACCGTGCGTGAACGGGGATACTGGAGCGTCGTGATGGGGTGTAAATCGAAGAGGTCCGGTCGACGCCAGCCAACCGTGAGGATATTGATGTCGTGCGGTCGTGTGGAGGGCTCGTGAAGGCATATAATGATCTGGCACGATATCAGTCCCATGCTTCGCTCGGCACAACGTCCACTTATCTTACCTCTCCTCTTCGCGTCCCAATAAGTCGGCAGTCAACGGCGGGGACAACTCATTATCCTGCCCGGTTGGCTGCGGTGGTAGGGGGCTGTCCAGAGACAGCGGCCGTGAAGCCGGGTCGGCAAGCCGTGGTGACGCCTTCTCGGCAAGAGAGAAGGATGCGGCTCTCGGGGAGCGCAAGGGCTGGAACGGGGCTGGCTTGCGCTTCGGTGCGCTGGGCGACGAGACCGGTATGCTCGAGGCCTGTGATCGGAATGCTGAGAAGCTTGGTATGGAGATCTGGGCGAGGGACGCCTGCTTCTTCACAGTCGGCTGTTGAGCGGGCACCGAGGCGTATCCAGTGGGGTGCTCGAGAGCCGTATCTTCGTGCGGCGAGGTGTAGTAGTCATCCGCAAAGGATGAGCTGTGGGAGTGCGACATGGCTTGAGATAGCCAGAGGTGGCCAGCGGACAGCTAGACTTCCTACTTCCTACGCGACTCGAGGTCAAGCACGTCCCTGCAGGAAATCGGTGATGATAGGCATAGCGCGCTCTCAAGCCCTCATGTCAAGCCTCCAAGAGGGGATGGTCTGGCTTCGCGAACAGGGACACGCACAAGCGTATTTCAGCAGTCACCAGTGGCAGCAGCAAAGGAAAGGAGGCGTGTTGCCCGAATTTAAGGCTAACGTTGATGTCCTCCGCAACGCGCGCGTGCTGCTCGGAGGTGTGGGACTCGCGCGGGAGTGAGCGCGAGCGGTCCGTGGAATGACTGCCAATATCGATCGCTTTGCTCACGATGATGCCAGCTTCACGCGTCTGTCTCCGTTGCAAGCATCAACAACAGCCCATAACGAACGAAGCAGTTACTCGAGGTTTGAAGCAGTTGGCTGTTGCGAAACGCGCAACCAGTCAGGAGAGAGCGCATACCGATCAATGATCTGCCAGGGTTTCGCCCGGCGTCAACCTTAGCGTCTCAGTAGTCAGGAACGAGCGGAGCATCGATGATCGGCAAGCCAGAATGGGACCATGTTCTTTCGAAAATGTGGGCCATGCCTTCGCGACCTTGATGAAATTCGTGGGAACATCACAATGCCATGAGAGACGGTACACGGGATATGTATGCGGTGCACGTGGGCCGACCCGACCCAACGTGAAGGTCTTCGACTTTTCGATTCGTACAGTGACTATGCTACAACGGCTCCAACACCGCACGTGACGGCGTGTGGTGTTATGTTCAACTGTATGACCAGCCCAGGCCTCAACTACTCTACTGCTTGCCATCAAGGTCCGTGTAGAAGTTCCATCCCTGAAGAATTGAACGTGAAGGTCAGCAGGTGTCCTATCCACCAACTCTACTTCAGTGTTATGACTTACAAAGTTGCCACTGGGATCGTTGAACCTCATTTTCTTGTCAATGCCGTCGATCTTCTTGACGTCTTCCGGCGCAAGCTCAAAGTCGCCCTCCAGGTTCGCCTGGATTCTGCTCTCCGTCTTCGACTTCGGAATGACACTACGGCCATGTGCAATACCCCAGGCAAGAGCCACCTGAGCGCCAGTCTTATTATACTTCTTGCCGACCTCGGCGAGCACGGGGTCGTCGATGAGCTTCCCCATGTTCTGGCCTGATGAGTAGATCTCGTTCTGGTTGCCGAAGGGCGAGTACTGGGTCATGTGGATGCCCTTCTCCTTGTGCCACGCGGCGAAGCCATGCTGCTGCAGATAAGGATGGCACTCGAGCTGGAACGGTCATGGTCAGCCAGAGCCCGTTGTGCTTCGAATGGAAGCTTCAAAAGAAGCCATCACTAACCTGGTGTGCTGCCGGGACAACATTTGTCTCCTTTAACAGCCGCTCCATCTCGGCCTTGGAGAAGTTGCTAACGCCAATGGCCTTCGCCTTTCCTTTCTTGAAGCACGCCTCCATCGCCTTGTATGTATCGACGTAGTCCGAACTGCCCGTCTCGACTTTGTCGTTGCTGTCCTTAGGGAAGAGCGAGTCACCAGTCTTGAATGGCGACGGCCAGTGCATGAGGTACAGATCAACATAATCCGTCCCGAGGTCCTTCAAACTCGCATCCAGTGCTGGCTCGACAGCTTCGGGAGAGTGCGAGTTGTTCCATAGCTTGGTTACCAGGAATATCTCATTTCTAGGCACGCCGCTCTTCTTGATGGCAGCACCAACCGCTGGCTCAGTGCCGTAGATGCGGGCAGTGTCGATGTGTCGGTATCCGCACTTCAGTGCTGCGGTGACGGCCGGCTCTTGCGCTTCCTTGTCTTGCCATGTCCCGAAGCCAATGGCTGGGATGGAAGCTCCCGTGTTGAGGTTGTGGGTGGTGCTCGAAGTAGAGGCCATTCTGAGCTGCTGCTTGATGGGTGCTTGTGACGAGAGCTGTTGGGAGACTTGCGAGACCCTATTGATTGCAGATGAGATTGTGCGTGAAGACATTGTGAGCGCACGGAGATGAGAAAAAACAGACGGTGGGCTCTAGGTGGTACGCAGATGAAAGTGTCCCATCAGGCCATCAGGGTTTCGTCACTGGAGGCACACGCTCTATCGTTGTCGAGCAACTCCCGCACCCAAGTTGTGACGTACACGGTACACGCGAGAGGGCGGGCAGCGACTCCGAGATCGACGCTCGAGGTGCCAGGCGCTCGAACAGGAAGGTGGCTGCGGCTTTCGACCGTCAAACGTCCGTCATCCTCTAGCATCTGCTCCATGGGCACCACTGTTGTTGGTGGGTGGTCTTTTGCCATGATGCGGCTGTTTCAGGAAGTGGTCGTCTTGACCACAAGCAGACAGAAGGCATGTTTCAAACGTAGGATGTGTGTGACGGTCGAGTCTCGGAGGTAGAAAGACGTGCATACTGGTATTTACGTCTCCAGGATTCGAATTCGGCACGCGGCTGACCGGCACGCTTCGACGGCGAAAGACCCCTCTCGCCATCCCTATAAGCCCTTCTGTACCTGAGGTAAAAACTACTGTTCGTAATGATGCATCACTCGCACGTTACCGTAGGACGGAGAGGCACGCAGGTAGGAGAGCCGCGTCTATACCCATTCCAAAAGACACTGTCCATTCTCTAGCATCGGCTTGGCCGTTACGAGGGACCAGAGCCAGTACCGTGATGACCGGACTCACGCCTGGATTGGAGGACAAGGAGAACCCTGCTCGTGATGCAGCAGTAACAGCACTTGGGGAAACGCCGGTAGAAGACCCCAATGACCTGCTCCGCGACGAGGCCGCCGGTGACCAAGAGAAGCAATCAGCGCAGCGACCCCCAACAGGTCCGCCACCTCCACCTAATGGCGGCTACGGTTGGGTCTGCACAGCCTGCTGTCTGTTGATCAACGCCCATACCTGGGGCTTGAACTCCAGCTATGGTGTGTTTTTGGCTCACTACTTGGCTACCAACACTTTCCCCGGCGCCACCTCACTGGAGTATGCCTTCGTCGGCTCCCTCTCCATCTCCTGCGCCATGCTCGTGTCGCCCTTCGCGACTTACACGACTCGCGTCTTTGGTACCAAGACAACCTTGTTCATTGGCATCGGCTTGGAGACAGCGAGCTTGATCGGCGCCTCGTTCGCCTACGAGATCTGGCAACTGTTCCTGTCGCAAGGCATATGCTTCGGCTTCGGCATGGGCTTCCTCTTTGTCGGCTCCGTCGGGATTGTCCCGCAATGGTTCACCACGCGAAGATCGTTGGCGAATGGTATCGCCACTTGCGGCTCTGGCCTGGGAGGTCTGGTATATTCGCTGGCGACCGGCGCGATGATTCAATCCATCGGCCTGCCTTGGGCGTTTAGAATACTCGGGATTTTAGCCTTTGCAGTCAACAGTATATGTGCCATCCTCATCAAGGACCGCAACAAGATCATCGGCGCCTCACAGCTGGCCTTCGAGACGTCGCTGTTCAAGAGACCGGAGTACCTTCTCTTCAACGGTTATGGCTGGTTCAGCCTTCTGGCCTACGTCGTCCTGATCTTCTCCCTAGCCAACTACGCGAATGCCATCGGTCTCAACGCGTCGCAAGCCTCCATCATCTCGGCTCTGCTCAACTTGGGTCAAGCGCTCGGTAGGCCGCCAATGGGCTACTTCAGCGATAGCATCGGCCGAATCAACATGGCGGGCCTCATGACTATGCTCTCCGGGGTGTTCGCGCTGGTGATCTGGATCTTTGCCAAGAGCTATGGCGTCCTGATCTTCTACGCCCTCATCGGCGGCACGGTGGCCGGCACGTTCTGGGCCACAGTCGCACCGGTCTCCGCCGAGGTGGTTGGCTTGAGAAACGTACCGTCTGCGCTCAATCTCCAATGGCTGGTCATTGTGCTGCCGTGCACATTCTCCGAACCTATTGCGCTTGAGATAGTCGATCGCACGGGGAGCTATCTGGGTACGCAGTTGTTTGCGGGCTTCATGTATATCGCAGCAGCGGCATGCATGCTGCTTTTGCGAGGGTGGAAGATTGGTGAGATCGACGAGATGGCGAGAATAAAGGGCGAGGCAGCTAGCGAGATTGATGTGATTGGCGTCGAGGAAGAGGACAGGGACGGTCTTGCAAAGGCAGCAGGTCGGAAGAATATGATGGCAAACTGCCTGAAGTGGCGGAAAGTGTAGCTTAGCATTACTACTCTGCCATCTGCTGAGTGATGCAATTCATTGATGCCGTGCTCCCTGTGAGACCTGAGACCACCATTGCCGAGCCTTCCCCAACGCCGCGCTGTCATGAAGTAACCCTCTCACTCACGCAGTCTGTAGAAGTATGGACTGAACTCCAGTTGCTGTTCGCCCGTCACCTGTAGACTGGCGAGCGCCGTGCGCCTGGCCATGTACGCGGCATAGGCTATCGCGCCTCAAACTGAATCATCCTAAACACAGTCATCAGTATCATACTGTCCTTTTATGCCTTCCAGCCAGAGTATCGCGCCTTCGCTTACCTGTTCGTCCGCTCCTTGTACAGCACACGGTACCCGCACTCCTTGCACCGGATCGGATCGGACTTCTTCAGCACGACCTTGGCATCGCAGTCGCCACAGAGGTAGTGCACAGGGCGAGTGGTGTCCTCGAGGCTGCCGCTGCCGGTGATGTTGAAGCCGCCGTAGGAGCCGGAGCCACTAGCAGCGCCAGCACCGCCTTGCTGCTGGTTGTTTTGCGAGGTAGAGGGCGGGGTGTACTGTTCGCGCGACATGTTGACTGCGTTCGTAGTCGGCGGAGAGAAATTTGCGATGCGCTTGAGAGCTGTGCGACGGCTTGTTGAGTGGTGGACAGTTGGTGGTGATGCCTGGCGCAAAGTTGTGGTTGTGGTTGTGCTTCTGGAACAAAGGCTTGTAAGTTGTGACTAACAGCGGAGCGGGCCGACATCGCAGAGGATGGTGGGTTGGTGGCGGCGGAGATGCTGAGAAATGGACGAAGATTCACTGGTTGCATCGATCCTAGCCTACAAACATCTCTCGATGCCTTTGCCTCTCGCAACTCCTCTTCCAAGCAGACTCATGTGTCCTTCACGAGGCCAGCCACCACCATGTCAGCCATCCTCTCCGCCGACGACCTGAACGACTTCATCAACCCCGGTATCGCGTGCATCAAGCCTGTCGAAACCCTACCACAGCAGCAACCCGAGTTGAACTTGAATCCATATGAGGTCACCACCGAGGAGAAAGTGAGCGCTGGCACTGCGCCGCCCGCCCAGATCTCGCTCACGGACTGCTTGGCTTGCTCGGGATGCGTAACCAGCGCGGAAGCAGTGCTCGTGAGCCTGCAAAGTCACAGCGAGGTCTTGGATTCGCTAGACAGATTCACAGAGTTGCGATCGCCCTGGTCACAAGAAGGAGCAACTAGCGGTGTCGTGGAGGGCAGCAACGGCGGAACTCCTCAGCAGAAGATCTTTGTGGCAAGCGTGTCGCCACAGACAAGAGCAAGCTTGGCTGCGACGTACAATGTGTCGGAGCGAGAAGCAGGATACATGATCAGCCAGCTTCTCAGCGGACCATACGGTTTGCGCAGTGGTGGGGCGCAGGGCTCGGGCTTCCAATGGATCGTTGACACTAATGTCATGCGCGAGGTAGCCTTGGTAGCAGCAGCCGAAGAGGCACAGCAGGCGATCAACGCGCCGAACGGAGACCTGAAAAGGCCGGTGTTGACCTCTGCTTGCCCGGGATGGATCTGCTACGCCGAGAAGACACACCCTCACATCCTCCCGCACTTGAGCAAGTTGAAGTCGCCGCAAGCGCTCACTGGGACCTTGATTAAATCTGTGCTGGCGAAGAAGCTCGGTGTTCCGCCGGAGCTGGTGTGGCATATGGCTGTTATGCCGTGTTTCGACAAGAAGCTGGAGGCATCCAGACGGGAGCTCACATCCCATACATGGCATGGCCAGGATGGCGACGCGGTCAGAGACGTGGACTGCGTGATTACGGCTCGAGAGCTACTGATGCTGGCCGAGAGCCGCAATATCAGTTTTCCATGTCTACCGCGCACGCCCTTGTCAAAGCAGTATGCGCCTGCGTTCCCGGACCCCACGATCAATCGATTCTTATTCGGCCGCAACCGAGGCCAGAAACGCAAGCGCGAAGCAGCAGACGATGAGATCGGCACGAGTGGCGGCTATCTCTATCATGTGCTAAAGACTCGACAGGCGCAAACTCCAGGCTCCACTATCCGCATACAGCGCGGCCGGAACGCCGACGTATCGGAGTATACTGTCGTCTCAGCAGACGGCGAGCCTCTGTTGCGGGCAGCACGCTACTACGGCTTCCGCAATATTCAGAATCTGGTTCGACGGCTGAAGCCGGCTAAGGCTAGCCGTATGCCTGGAGCTGCTCGCAAACCAGGTGGAGCGCGGAAGCCGAATGGAGGTGGAGCTGGCGGTAATGAGGGCGAGTACGCTTATGTGGAGGTCATGGCTTGCCCAGGTGGCTGCACGAACGGGGGCGGGCAGATCAAGGTTGGTGATGTAGCCACGTTACGACAGGTCGGTGGCACAGGGATTGAAAATGGGAGCGTTGAGCAGGAGATGTTGCCTGCGCAGCGGGATTGGCTGGCGAGGGTTGACGAGGCGTACTGGAGTGCGGAGTCTGACGACCTCGACAACGCCTTTGAGGATGGAGATGTCGGGCTGGGAGACGCACAACCTGGGGATCATAATGCTGGTTCCGAGGCCGATACCGTTGATGGCATCGATCGACGTCGGGTGAAGCGTCTCACGGAACACTGGTCGAGCGTCACTGGTGTTGAGGTTGAGAAGCTTGTCTCTACTACATATCGAGCCGTTGAGAGCGATGTCGGCAAGAGCAAGGGAGAGAGCAGCGAGATGGAGAAGGTGTCTGCGCTTGCTGTTGCTGCCGGTGGAGGCTGGTAGATAATGTACCCTGTGGCATATGAGGATCAGCAGAGCCGAACTTGCGCACTGAGAGGGATGGCCGTTACTGCGTCCCCTTCTGCAGGGTTACTGTATGATGAAGTGAACCAAGACCTACATGGTCTCGCCATCGAATTCGGCGTCTGAGCGTACGTAACCATCCCTGTCGTTCCGTCACGCCCCTCCCGTCATTCCTTCCCGGCAGGGCTGAACTCATCAGCCTCCATGAAATCGTTATCGCCCTGGTCGGTGGTCGACGTCGAGCTGAACTTGAAAGCTTGTAGGGTGATGTCGTGAACCCAAATTTGCTTGGCCATCAGTCCTCGGCCTATTGCCCTGCGTACGTCTTACGTGCGGGCAGACATGGCGAAGGATTGTCGGATACCGATCGACCCCGGCATGCTGCTAGGCCCTGGGCAGCTGCTGGGCAGTGCTTCAGCTGAGCATCAGTCAGTATGCTAGCCCGTTCCAAGGTCCTTCCTCTACCACAGTCTGGTATCCTCTCGTACAGATATCTGCTTCTGGTGGGGGTGCTGCAAGTCTCACACTACCGTTGACCGCCTGCTGCAGTGACCATGGCGATTTCAGTAGAGAGGAAGCGGAGTTTCAAGCCCAAGGTGAGGACAGGCTGTACGACGTGCAAGTAAGTACATTGAAAAACACCACGAGGACCGGAACAATAATGACTGAACATGGCAGAATACGGCGCATTAAATGTGGAGAGGAGCGGCCGGCATGCCGACGGTGTGTCTCCACTGGGCGACTCTGTGACGGGTACGAAACGATGAGGATGGCACAGGCGAGCACAACTGCCGATGGCACCCTCAAGCTGAAATGGGTTCTCCCTTCCTCGCAGCCGGCGGATACTTCGCCTCGAGAACAGGCAGCGTTCCACTTTTTCAGGACCGTCCTCGTGCAAAGCTTGTCAGGCACGTACGACTCCGATCTTTGGATTCGACATGTGCTGCCTGTCTCGGTGGCGGAGCCAGTCGTCCGTCATGCTGTGATCGCACTAGGAGCGTTAGGCCGACGAGAACGGGGCGGGGCGGCCACGCAACAGGACGACCACTTTGCACTGCTGGAGTATAGCAAAGCGATGAAATCATTACACGACAAGATCGCCGAACCAGGCCAGATGACACCGGCTTTGATACTCACCACTTGCATACTGTTCGTGGTGATTGAAATCTGGCAAGGTGGACGGAGGCAAGCAAAGTCTCATCTCACCAGCGGCCTCAAGATCATCCGCGAGGTGCAGGAGGACGCATCTGCATCGGCAGCCAGCTCCAGGAAATCTTTGGTCCCGCTGATCGAAGCATTTGAGCTTCTCGACATCCAGATATCGCTGAACACGAACGACCGTGTCCACCTCAACCGCGCGGTTGGCCTTGCCCACTCCACGAGACTACCGGAGGATGTGCACTTCACAGCCGTCCCTGATGCAATCTGCCCACTCAATGTGCACATGGCCGCCATGCGGGAACTTGTCCACATGGTCGAACTGCGGGCTTTCACGCCGGAAGGGATCTGCGGCAACGAACATCGTGACTTCGAGTACGAACAGGCTCGACAGCTCGTTGCGCTATCCAGCTGGGAAGAGGCCATGGACTCGCTGTTCTCGCGCTTGAAGACATCGAGGGAGCAACAAGCTGCTCGGCAACTGCAACTGCACCATCTCAGCACCAAGCTTATGGTGTCCATGTGTCTGTCCAATGGCCAGGAGCTGCTTTGGGATAGCTTTACGGCCGACTTCCAACGCATGCTGCATCTCTCGAATACATTGATCGAGGTGGCACAATATCCCGACGACTCGAGGTTTCCCAGCTTCTCTCTGAACATGGGTGTGCTAGCGCCGCTTTACTTCCTGGCGCTCAAATGCCGGGAACCTCTCATTCGGCACAAAGCTCTGGACCTTTTGAGCACCTGCAGTCACCAGGAAGGTGTCTGGGATGGTCCGACTCTTGCGCCGTCCGCCAATGCGATCGTCCAACTAGAGGAGCAGAACCTCCGGGTCGACGTGGCTAGTGATGTGCCCGAAGTGAACAGGTTGTATCAAGCCTTCTTCGACCACTCGATTGGAAACAACATCGTGTACTGCAAGCGGCGTTGTTTCGAGACGGACGGACGCTGGATCGACTACCAGCGACAGGCATAATGGATTCAACGCACTAAGCTCGATCGTACCTCGCTGAAGTGGACGTGCAGCTAACAGTCCTCGAGCGAACGGTATCTCCTGAAAGTAGCCACGGAGTATTCTCACAGCAAAGTACTACACACTTGAAGAGACGACATCATGAGCCTCCGTCGTAGTATCCTGGGATCTGAGAACCGCAAGCTCCGATAGAGTGTGAATATGTGATTCACGTCCTCAAACCAAGAAACCGATGCCGTTGCTCCAAAGACACTTGCGCAGGCACACATGCCTTAACATGTGCCTACTCCGGACTGACTGAACTACCCGGCAGTACTCGATCCGAGGCTTGGGGGCCGATACTGTCAGACCACGCCTTACCTGTTGGAGAGCTTTATACGAACCGACATCACGTGATGAGGCAGTGCACAACACCGGTCTCTGCACCCCTTGGCGTGCGGCTGACCAGACAATGTATCATTTTCCCGGATTGCCGGATCATACAGCTGTGTTCCATACAGGGTCCGTCTGTTAGCTAAAGCTCAGCTTTCGGTTCGCATTGGGAGCATTGAACGAGCTGTAGCAGCACGTGACAGGACGCCATCCAGAAGAGGTCGGTCCTGCTCGTTCATGGCTCTCTTTGCGAGAATAGCTCACATGAGCCTCCGTTGTCATCTAATACCTTGCCTCGAACTGCGACAGCTACATGGTCCAAGCCTTGTGGTCAACGCGCAACAAGGTCACGCATAGAGCCTATAAAGGTACTGTCATACGCTTCGACTCACAAACATTGCATTCATCCAACAGCTCCCGTTTCTTCCTCACTCATACTGTCGTTGCTGCAATCGTATAAAGTATTCTCGAGACGAAAATGCACACCTCCGTGTTCTACTCGCTTCTGCTTTCCTCTTCCACCGCGTTCGCTTACCAGCCATGCCCCCTACTCGGACCAGTCTTCCAGGCACCTACAGGCCTTTGCGATGCTACCATCTTCCAAGATGCGCTGCGCAATCTGACCGACACTCTCGACAACGGCACTGCGACCGGCGGCGAGACTCGCTATGGCAGCTTCCCGAGCAACGCAACCTCCTTCTCGATCGGGGTTTTTGACGCTACAACGCCAGGTGGACTGCTGTCGTATCAGTACTCATCGTCAGCACTGCAGAGTGGCACAGAGGGCGTCAATCGCGTCACGGAGGACTCTGTCTACCGCCTGGGCAGCGGGTCGAAGCTCATCACGATCTATCTTTTCCTGATCGAGGTCGGCTGGAAATACTGGGACCACTCCATCACAGACTTTGTACCTCAGCTCGAGGTCGCGGCTCGGAAATGTCTTGCGAGGAAGGACGCTGTTGACTGCGTTGACTGGAATGATGTCACCCTCGGGGCGCTGGCGAGCCATATGGCAGGCATACCAAGAGATTGTGAGTCCTGTTCAGACTCCGACAAGAAACCGTTGTTGACTTCCATGGTCCAGATTCCACCACGGCAGAGCTTCTGGCGAGTGGACTGCCTGTTGTCGAGTATGGACTCCCACCGCTGCCGGCCTCAGACTTTCCCCCTTGCGGAACCAACTACACCAATGCTTGCCCTGAGTCTGGTAAGTTCAGATGCAACCCCGAGCCTGCAGCAGTCAGAGCTAACGCGCTGACAGAGTACCTTCGCGGCCTGACCGCAGAACACCCCGTCTTCAAGCCCTTCACTTCGCCCGTCTACTCCAATGCAGGCTTCGAGCTCCTTGAGTTCGCCCTACAGAACATCACTGGGAGATCGTCCGAGAGCGTGGTCCAGGCCGATCTCTTCGACAAGCTCAACATGACGCATTCCAGCTACAACGTGCCAACGGACTACAGTGATGCGGTGCTCCCACTAGGCGCGGACGCTTCAGGCTTTGACGCCACACTTGGGAACGAAACACCGTGAGTGCCAGAAGCGCACGACCGTGACGATCTATCAGTGTAAGAGCTGCCAGCTGACTTCATGCAGTGTGGGCGGTTACTACAGCTCCCAAGCCGACCTCATCCGCATGGGCCAAAGCATTCTCTCAGCGACGCTGCTCAGCCCGAACCTCATCAAAAAGTGGATGAAGCCCGTGACGTTCACCTCCAGCGCGACGGCCGCCGTCGGTATGCCGTGGGAGATCTTCAGAGTCCCCAACCTCACCGATCACGTCTTCGACTTGTACACGAAATCAGGCGATGTCTTCAGCTACAGCACCATGTTCGCCATAGCGCCCGACTACGGCGTCGGCTTCGTCATTCTCGCCGCCGGCAACCACACGACTAGTACTGTGGAGGTGCTCTCGGACACGGTCACCGCCACCATCTTCCCGGCGCTGGAGAATGCCGCGCGAGCACAGTCGCAAGAGAAGTTCGGCGGGAGGTACGAGTCGAAGACGGCCGGCTTGGCTTCCAACATCACCTTGGCTACCAACGCCGGGCAACCTGGCTTAGTGGTTGAGAGCTGGTATAGCAACGGTACGGACATGCTATTGACTATCGCTGGGATCAGGAAAGCCACGCACGGCGTAGACGTCCGCTTGTATCCATCCGGACTGGCTCAGCAGACCTCAGCAACATCGCAGCGACTTGGCTTCCGCGCGGTGTTTGAGTCTCGCGATACGGCCCCCGACGGCGGCGTGTTCTCGTCGGACTGTTCGACGTGGTTTGTCGCGGACCAGTTGATGTACGGCAATGTGGGCCTCGACGAGTTTGTTATCGAGGTCGAGGATGGTAAGGCTGTCAGTGTGAGTCCGCGAGCGTTGCGTGCTACGCTCGAGAAGGTCGACTGATCGCAAGTTGCGTTACGGGATGGGGCTGTGAGGAGGGTGGCTGCTTTTAGTGTGTAACGGTTCAGTCGGAGCGTGTATTGGTCGGTAACGATGGCATCAACCAGCTGTCGAGAAGCAGCTTATCAACCTTGTTCTCGGCAGACAGCGAAGTCAAAGTGGGAGTCAAAGTGTGCAAGGAGCGCATATCACAAACTCGAACACCAACAGCAAAGCAACGAAGCAAGCGGTTTGAACCATTATTCCATTCTTGAGACGCTATCCGAGCCTCAGCCATGCATGCAAGTGTGCACGGCCAGAGTTCATCTGCAGTGCCAAGCCTAAGCTCGATTCCGCTCCATCTCATTACGCCGCATACCCAGTCTCATAGCACGTCTCCATCCTTCTCCGCATCGCCTAGAGCTCCTCATCATCCGATCCATCGTAGCAGAAGACAACCCTCTTCGTGGTACCCTTCATGACCCCCACTTCACCCAGCGTCATGGTCTGCCCGATCTGCACACCATCCACCTGAATGCCCGGGTTGTCGCTGACGGCAACCCTGGCCTCCTTGCGGGCGCGACGGATGAGGTTGGTGATCGTATCGGCGGCGGTGACTTGGATGCTGAGGACGGTGTTGTTCGCTGCAAAGGGTCAGCAAGGAAGAGTTATGGGGCTTGGTTCACGTACGGTAGGTCACGTCGATCTTGAACGGCTCGCTGGCACTGGCGGTGCCCAAAAACTGGCGACGCTCGTTCGCCTGGATGAGTTGTCCCATCTGATAGCCGAGCTCCACGTTGTCCATCTCGAGACGCTGCACCTTCGCGGCCAGACCTGCGACTTCCTTCCGCAAAGCCGCGAGCACTGTCATGGTGGTGTCTCCGTTAGTAGTAGCAGCCGTGGCAACCTTCTCCTTCTTATCGCTGTCGAGGATGATCGGATCCGCCTTCGTGCCCAGCGTCACGGCAGCGGACGTGGCCTTCAGCTCCTTCTCGAACGTTGGCTTCGACAGGAAGGGAGACGAAATTGGCTGAGCTGCCGTCTTGACATTGGTCTCGACAGTCGGAGTGCCCTTCGTGCCCAGCGCCAAAGCAGCGGAGGTGGCCTTCATCTCCTTCTCGGGGGTCGGCTTCGACAGGAAAGGGGATGACATTGGCTGAGCTGCGGCCTTGACCTTGGTCTCGATGGTTGGAGCGCCTTTCGTGCCCAGCGTCACAGCAGCGGAGGTGGCCTTGAGCTCCTTCTCGGATGTGGGCTTCGACTGGAAGGTGGATGTCGTTGGCTGAGCTGCAACCTTGGCTTCAGTGATCGGGTTGCTTGGCGCGAAGGTGAAGGTTGGCTGAACGGCAGCCTTGGCCTCGGTCTGAACGACAGGAGCAGTAGGATGAAAGGTGAAGGCTGGCATGGCTGGAACATGGGACGGGGTTGCGGTGGCGGTTGACATGGTCTCGACACCGTTCACATGCTTCGCAGCAGTGACGGTCGTCTCAGGAGTAGCCTTAGCCACAGCGTTCGCCGCAGCCTTGCGGAGATGCGGCGGTGGCTGGTCAGTCTTGCGCTCGGTGAGAGTGTTCTTCACGTCCGCCATCTGGCGACCCAAGAGGCCAGCCGCCTTATCTTCCCTCGTGGCCGGTGGCGTCGGCGTAACGGTAGCCGCGATCTTGGTCTTGTCCAGCGAATTGGTGAGGCCAGCCATCGCATCCGTCTTCGGCTGCGCAAGGAAGGCAGGCTTTGGCGCAGGGGACGGAGCAAATGTGAGGGTTGGCGACTTCGGCGGACCAGATGGGTTGCTGAAGAGGGGAGCGAAAGTCGAGGTCGGAGCGGCCGGCGGTGCTGATGGCTTCGCGTGAGTGAAGGATGGAGTGGAGGAGTTGCTGACGGCCGGGCGGTTGTGCAGCGTAGCGAAGCCGTTCCAGCCTTCGGCAAGTGGCGTAGGTGCAACGCGAGCGTTGTTGACCATGTCCTGTGCACGTGTCGTGCGTGGGGTGCTGCGGGTCGACGATGGTGACGAATCTTTGGCGCGGCCGGCGGCAGGGCGGGTACGTGACGGACGTGTGTTGCCTTTGCTGGCTGCTTGAAGGAATTCGCGCGCTTCCTGTGCGTCAATCATCGTCAACTGCTTGCTCGCTACATGAAGGCATTCGTACATACCTTGAGACCTTGCGGGTCGCCCTTGAGTGCTGGCCCCATGCTGGCAGAGTCGACGTTCATGTTGCGCTCGGTGAGGGTTGGTGGCGAGATTGGCGTCGGGGTTGTGGTGTTGGTGGTTGGGTGAGCGTCGAATGCTGGCGCCGGAGTGATCTTCACGAGCGGTGGCGCGTTGGGCTGAGCACGAGCCAGCGGTGCCTCGGCGCCGTTGCCTGTGAACTGCGGCGTGGGCATTGAGCGAGGGATTGAGGCGTGTGCTGGTGGTGGAGCGCGTCTCGGTGGAGCGACCGACTTCTTGCCCAGCATATGCGCAGCCATGCGTGCCATCACGTCAGCGTCGGCGGTGGCCATTGCTGCTTCTGTACGATTGAATGCAAGGGGGGGGTTTACAGTGTAAAGGAGGTGCACGGTGCCTGCGGCGGCCGGCAATGATGAGGAGGAGGTGGTGGTGGAAAAGTTGCGGTGGATGTTTGTTTTGAGTGTGCGTAGGGCGGAAACCTTGCTTTCGCTTCCCGGCAACGCTTAGGCCATCAGCAGCATCGCGCCTTCCCAATGTGAAATCGATATCAACCAACCAATACCGTCGTCCTGCACGTGCACCTTGTGGTATGCCTTCCCGATGCATGTGACAGCTCTCGTAGCTGCTCGTGCCTGTCGTCTCTGCACTAAGGAGGAGCGTATACAAGCCAGCGTACTTACCGTCAACTACTCCTCGCCATTCAGTAGGTCCGAGAAAGACCATGTCCAGCCGGGGCAAAGGTACGCTGACGTATTCACCGCTGCGTCGAAGGGGAGGCCCAACAGCCATCTCCACAACACCAAGAGGGCACATACGAGCCGACACACGCGCCGGCAGTGACTTTTGACCTCGCAGTAACTTAGAGATGTATCAAGCCCGGCCGGGAGCGGTATGTGCTCGCCATTGTTGCCCTGGATCGATGAGCCGGCTTACGAACCATTATTGTGAGAGCATGGAGGCAACCTTGAGCCAACATACACTTCGGCAGCGGCGTCTGACCATATACGGCCAAGAGACGTGTCAGGCCCATCCGGGACGGCGATATGCTCGCCACTTTCGCATTGTCAAACAGAGTTTGCTGAGAATGAACCTCCGCCAAAGCACAACGACAAGAACGAGCCTGCATACGCGCCGGCAGCTGCATGTAGTCGTAATGGCCCCTCCAAGAGGTGCCAAACCGTCCGAGACCGTGGACACCGTCTCGTTGTCCGGACTTCAGGCTACTGTGACCGAATGAGGCCATCACGGTGAGGTCGCGCAAGCAAACAGCACAGGGAGGCTGAGGCAGGGACTCTGGCCATACTCCTCGCTCTGGGAACGCACCGGCCATCAAGGGATCGAACAGTTCGATCTGAAGACGCCGGCCTCCAACCCGTTCAGCCTCTGCGGCGATTTGGAAATGATCCTGTTGAACCCGAGGCCATGCAGTGTGCGGCGGCAGGCTTACTTGGCCCGCTCCTCGGGAGAGCGAGCATGTCATCTCGGGATGACCAGAGACGGTACGAGGTCCATCTCGAGCATGACCCTGATGGTGGCATGGCGTTCTCGGCAGGCCTCTGCGCGGCTTGAGGCAACATAGGCGGCGGCAAGGGCCATTGCGCGGTATTACCAGTACGCAAAGCACTAGGCCCGTCGTGAGCCACTGATTGGTTCTACTGATGATGGGCGTACTAAACCTTGGCGTGTGTGGCCATCGCAGCGACAGATATCCTGGACGCCTGGAGCGGACGTACTCGATGGCGGCACTGTCGATTACAAGTATACCCCTGCGGACGGACTCGCCGCCTCGAAGTCCCTGGAGAAAAGGCCGCCCATGGTCAAGAGTGGTCTGATGCCCGTATGGACCGCTCAGCAAGCCTGAGCGGGTATCATACCGTCGAGTCTGACGCAGTAGGTCTGCTAGACCCCAGTGAGAAATTCAAGACACATGGGCACTGTGCCGGACTCCGCTTTGGTCCCGATGGCGACTGGTACCTAGAGCCAAGTACTTGACCGAAGGCCAAAGAACACCCACGAGAAGCCCAGGTCCAGTATAGAGTTGCTTCGATCGCCTGTATGCACCACGATCCCAGCAGAGTCTCGATTCCACAGCTCAGCCCTGGTAGGTTGTAAAAGTACGGTCAACTGATGGGCTACGTGTCCATCAGTAACTGCGGCGGGCTTCCAGCACCGTATGGATTCCACGGCAGCTAAAAGCCTGCGAGCGAACTCATGCCGGAGACTGGCAGGAAGTGCCGTAATGGCATGACCTTGGTCCAAGAGACACTCGATCAGATTGATAAGTGTAGACGATGACGAGGGCATGCTATTGGGTGGGCGTTTCCACTACAAGCCGGCATGTGGAACACTGTCAGCACAGACTTCGTTCGTGATGTGCCTACGCTGAAGTTGCTCAACAAGCCTTCGAGGCATTGCAAGGGTAAAGCGAGCTGGTCCAGCGCATGCCCAACAGGGGATAGACATGGCTCTCAATCGAAGCTGTACACTGCCCACAGCGTCAGTACACGATGCTGCTTGCAAAGAAAATTGAGGAACATCAGGTCTGGTCGCTGCATTGATCGCCAACAAGGCGTTCTGAGCACGCGCGAGATGCCATGGTGTTGGTCGTACTTCTGAAGATATCCGCCCTAACCTTGCTCGACGAGCCAAGATCCTCATCCGTTTGAGGGTAACAGCTTGGTAGGCAAGATTCTCATGTCACGCTTGGCGGTCGAAGGCGGCGCCGGCTGAGGCAGCAACGAGATTGCTGCGGCAGTGCAAAGGCTTCACTCTAGGCAACATGTTCGCTGGTGTCCATCAAACTTTCTTCGAAGCTCCCTCGATAGCGAGAGGCCTGCTTTTTGCACATGGGTGCGGATGCCGCTTCGCCATGAAGTTGCCCGAGGAAAGGAAGGCCCCGCTGCGTTTTCGCTTTAGCCGTCAAGGCGTGCTGCAACCACGCCCGGAGCTCGACGCGAAGTCCGGAAGCTACGGCTTCGTGCATAGCATGCAAGAGAAGGGACACACAGCAGCAGCGTCAGGCACAGAGGTCGGATAGGCAAGATCGAAGGGTCTTGGAAGTGGCTCAGGGAACAACTTGGTTGGCGAAGCGAGGCATTCCACTGAAAATGCAGGGCACATTTCTTAGTGACTGACGAGCTTGCGTTTCTATCTGCTTGCCACCAACACCACGACCATTCAGAACGAGACTGCAAACCAGCACAGATGATCCTTCCGATATCGCGAACGGCATTATCATGCGACGACCACAGGCTCCCGCGAGTCAGTCAATCAGCTACTGCTTGACTAAAACTACAGTCTGAGTACTGAAATTGCCTATGAAAACGACCAAGACTGCGCAGTAAGCAGCGGACGCCGCAAAAAGCTCTTGACGCCGTGCCTCTGTCAAGGCGGACATTGCTCCACCGAAGAGAAGCGTGAAGATGATCAGGATGCCGATGGCTTCGAATGGGGAGGCTCTCCGTCCAATGTCGGACAGCTCGTACATGGCGACCACGGGCAGTATGAGGAGGATGAAGATGATACCTGTGATAATGGCGTTGACCAGTGTCTCCACACGCTCGGGTGCGTAGTAATGGATGTCCTCGTCTGAGGACTTGGCTCGCAATTCTGGTGTCAAGAACATGTTCTGGTCGATTAGCCGTTGGGGGTCATATTAGGTCATGCAACGCTCGTTCGACTCACCCGAATACCATGGCACTTAAAGTGTCTGACCAGGACAGAATCCAGTCTCGATAAACCGCACTCCACGAGACTGTCGAAGCTAGCGTACTCGCGACCTGTCCGGAGCGTTATCAGGTCCTCTTTGCGCCGCACGAAGTTCATTTCTTGTTGAATGATGGGCTCATTCATCCGGAACCAGTTGCGCACGCTTGCATAATCCCGTCCCGACGGCCGCTGCAGAGCGCAGACGTCCCTGGTCTTCAAGAGTACCTCGTCTGCGCCAAAGTCAGCACCGTAACTGCCGCAGAAAGGCCACGATCTACCCGACGAAGACACGAACCATATTCCACCAATTTCAGCTTCAGTTCCGCAAGGACTTCAGGTCGGGTCTGTGTAAAATGAGCTGCAAGTGATTTGTTCGCCCTCTGTCGCGCCGAATCGATCTCGTCCCTGGTCTGGCTCTCAAGCTTGGCCTCGTCGCCATGAGTCTTGTCCCAATGGTCGAGACTGTCAAGTCGCTTCTCGAGGCGCTCTATGTCGTGCTGCAAGGCAGACAGTACGCGGCAATGCAGATATCCGAAGCCTCTGTACAGCAGGAAGTTGCAGTCACTTGACTGGAACGTCGCAATTCGAGAGTATCCTTCGGGACTGTCGTCCACTATGCATCTCGAGTTAGATCAATTTCAAGCGTCGCAATCAACGGACTCACAAGATCGAGTGAGGCTGCTCCATGGATCCTCGGACTCCTCTTCTTCTGCATCCTCTTCGTCCCCTTGGCTGGTGGGTGTCCTGTCGGAGTCCGGCTCCTTTGTTGGTCTTCGGCTTAGCCATGACCAGCCAGAAAACGAAGAACCTGGCTTGTTTGAGTATCTTTTCGGTTGGTGGTTGCCAATGGCTACATTCTTACGCTTTTTAGATGAGGGGTTGCAAGCTTCAACGTCATGATCACCTGACACTAATGTGTCGGACGGGGAGGCTGGACAGAGTGGTATGTTTGACGCCTTCTCGTTATCGATGCATGCCAATGCAGTGGTTGCCATCGTGAGGTGGACTCAACGATGAACGACGATATCATGCGCACTCCAAGAAGACTTATATCAATACTTCAATACTCAGCTTATGACCGTGTGCGCCCCGAACCGGCCTGTGACGCCCGCAAAAGCCTATCAAACAATCCGAGAGAGAAACGCAAGCGACGCTGCTGCACACCTTCACCGGCCAAGCCACAAGTCCCGACCGGACGGCCAGCTTTGCGTGTGGAGGCGCAAGCCTTGGCGGAGCAGCCGCAGCTCAACCATGGACAAGCTTGGATTCCAGCACCCACGCGCCATTGGCATGCAGTGTCCCGTCTGGCCTCTTCAGCCTGTACTTCCAGAACGCCGAATTTGCACCCAGTGTTCCTTCAGCCACAGTAAAAGGCTGGGACACGCCTTCGACGGCCATCAGTACCCGATCAGTGTCCATGTGAGCCCGCTTTGGCTGGTGACTCGGGGTTAGCGAGCGTGTAATGATGGGCTAATGCGCTGCCCGCTGAGACATACCTCTTTCTTCTTCTTCTTTGCATCAACATGAGATTTGTGCAGATCGTCTTCTGTCTGTTTGGAAGACTCTGCTGCTTCCTGCGCCTACGATTGGTTGGTTAGCCAGAAGGCGCAAGGGATTGTCTCACCGGGAGCTGCAGTACGTCCTCAGGCATGGCAGCCTTCATATCAGCTTCGCCTCAAACAGTCGTGGGAGGTTTCCTGGAGTCGTGCAAGGGTATCGATAGACTCCGAGTGTACCTGTTGTGCTGAGCAGGCGATCTTGGCGTAAGAGCGAATGAAGACGACTGGGGCGGATTAGGTGGTCTTATCTTGCTGTACGTGTCGCCCTGTTGGAAGGCGCCCGTTCGCCTTGCCATGGGGTCGGTCAGCAATGACGGACTGAATAAGGCAAAGAAGGCCCAGCCCACTCCAACGGGGTGCTTCGCGACGCTAGACTCAGGCAATAAGGCGACGAGGTAGCTTTGGGGGGTGTGGGGAAGTACATGCAGCCACTTATTGATTGGCGTTTCTCCCACCCTTGGCAGCCTCGCAGCCTCGCAGCCTGGCAGTGCAAGCGCCGCTCATTTGGCGCAGCGAGCACTGCTAGATATCAATGCGTAGGACGAAACTGTCGCAATCGCCTTCCACAACAGGAGTCGCTCACTCATGTTAAGAGTACCTTCAGTTATGCCCTTCTCGATGGCTGCGGCAGAACTTGGGTCTCCTTCTGAAATACCAACTGCAACAATGACCACTGGACAGTTCAATGTCCGAGGAGGCCAACTCTCTCTTCAAAAATTGAACACTCAATCAGAGGCTTCACCAGCAGAGAGCTTTAGGCATGACAGTGCGAATGATGAGTCGAGCCTCAAGATGCAGACATGCTGGGAGCAGACAGTCTGCGAGGCGTTGAAGATACCAGACACCTATCGCCATGTCGCCGTGCTGATAGTGCATTGGGCCGATTACCTTGACGTCGACCTGAAATGTGGGAAAGAGGTGAGCTTACACATTCTGTGCGTATGCTATTGGCTTACATACTTCCAGGTGAAAGAGTTGAATGACCTTTTCGCCAAACGATTCAACTTCCACTCGAATGTTTTGACTCTGCACGACATGAAGCGCCCTCAGGCTCAGCTGAACCATGGCATTACGGAGCTTATTTTGCAGCATGACGGGCCGTGTCGGAGCAACTTGCTGATAATCTACTACACCGGCCATGCCGTCGGTGTAGATAACCACGCACTCGAAGTCTCTGGGTGAGCTACTCATTAGTCGTCCCAACAGCGCTAAGCTAATCTTTGCTCGTAGGGTGAGGGATCCACGCAACATAGCGATAGGCTCTGTTCACGAAGCTCTTGCGAGTTGGAATGAGGCGGAGAAGGGCCTCAAAGACGCCGAAGCGGATGTGCTCATGATCCTCGACACCTGTTTCGCCGGCAACATCTTCAAAGGCGTCAGCCAGGATGTTAGGACCTTCACGGTGCTCGCTGCAGCTGGCCGCAACATGCCAACCTCGCCTCCTGGAGAGCACTCGTTCACCAGAGCGCTGATCGATTCGTTACAGGATCAGTTGGACAGGCCCGATCCCGGCCCATTCACCACTTTCGACCTCCACTGCGAGATCATGAGGAAGCGTCGGAATATGAGCTCTCAAATCTTTCCCCGGTATGCGAAGCGGAGCTCGCGCTTCATCAAATTGGCGCCTTTGGGCGGAGGACGACGCCCAGATGAACCACAACCGCCATCACCCACACGAGACACCGGACATCTGACAGTGCGCTTCGCTTTCCAGGACACATCAACACTGGAATTGGACGCTCTCAAGCGCCTAGCCAACGAGCTTTCACAAGGCGTGCTCCGGTCCAAACTGAGCATAAATGCCATTGACTGGCTTGGCTTCAAACCAAGTCAGAACGGAACGAGAGTGGCGCAGGTGGCTCGCTGGCGGAAAGCGATCAATCTCGCGGTAGCGTACAAGAGGCTCTCACATGCGCACGGGAGGAAACGCGAACGATCCATCGACCCGGAGGATCAAGATGACCCACGGAAGAAGCATCAACAGTCTAGCCGCAGCACGCTTGGAGCACTCTCCCCCTTGTCTTCCGGCGAAAGCGAGCTCGGCTCGCACCAGTAGTGGGCGTTGGCTGCTTAGGTCATGTTCGTTTAGGCACTTTTTGCAGCGTTTAGGCACATTGTGCAGCCCTGAAGTTTTTGGTGCCGATATGTATTCGACGAATCGTTCGAGTAGGTAGCAATGATGCCCTGTTTTGTACTACAGTATAGTGGTCCGTGTCCCCACCTTTCAACTGACTTTCCCGAAGGATCAAAATTGTGAGGACTCTCTTATGCTCGTGACCAGAGAACATTCAATATTGTGCTTACAGCACTCTGAACGTCAATATATTGTTCATGACCCGCCAAGAGTGACGCTAGCGGATACCTACCTTAGCAATGAAGTCACTTCCAAGCTTGGCTTTCGTCTTTTTCGCTGTCGCCATTGCCCAAATTGGCCCTGAGGCGACTCAAATTCCACCATGCGTTGTGAGTGCATCAATACCGCCTTGCTGAGTACTGATGCTGACGGTGCGCAGGCAAGCTGTGACCCGGCAGCCATCGCCTCGGTCAACTGTACGAACACATATGTATACTGCCATTGCGTCCGGCAGAGCGGCATCTTGTCGAACATCACGGCCTGTGCAGACAAGACGTGTTCCAACCCGAGCGCCAGCATCTATAGTACGTAGCACACGACATGTCCGGCAGCGGCCTGACGCTTACACGCCATCAGCATTCACCACTCTCTTCGGCGAGGTCTGCGCGCCATACAACATCACCGTCCCTGTTATCGGCAGCAACTCCTCATCAAATGGGACGAACGTGAGCTTCCCATATCCGACGGCATCTATCACGCCGTACACGGGAGCAGCATCTCGGATGATAGATCCAAAAATAACCACTGCTGTGGGTATGGCCTTGCTGTACTTGGCGAGCCTGGCATGCGGCATTTTATAGTTAGCGAGAAACGGAGGCGTAGAGAATGTCCAAATCTAATATATAGGTGATAAGGCGAGTCAGCTTGGCCTCCTATGCACAGGGCAGTGCATTGACTTATCCGAACCTCCGTGGCGGCTTGCATGAGCATGTCATCTGTTGCAGTGGCAAACACGCGCGGCTACATTGGTATTCGATGGTCGGCTAGGTGCTCCTAAGCCGGAGCCGGGACGCGACTGCTTCGAGTTGCGGTGTGTTGAGTCAGTCAAGGTTGGAAGCAGGCTTAGCGTTTGACAAGACACCCAGGACGTTCACTTTGTGCTCACCGGCGGGCACTGATCATGAGCAGAGGGAGCATGGAGTCCGACCAGCAGACGGTCTAAGAAAGACTGCACATGGGGTATAAGACGACTCTATCACCTGGCCCGGCTCCGACGCGGCGCATCAGCCATTTCTCCCAGCTTTCCATCTCCCTACAACCAGTTCTTCACAACCTGCACCGTAGCCTCGACAGCCCTTGCAAGTTCACGACCATCCTGCCACACCTCATCATGCTTCCCACACAGCTCGACAAGCTTCAACCGCCGGTCGCCGCTTGCCTCGTCGAATCCCTGAGACTTCAGGGCCTTGTGCATATGGTCCACTTGCTCCCACTCCACCAGCTCGTCGTCTCGTGAGTGAGCGAGCACCGCCAGTCTGCCTTCCTGCCAGCTGTTGCCGTAGTCACCCGCTGTCGGGCTCACGGATGCCCATGCTGATGTGTCTCGGCCAAAAGCATTTGCAACGAAGTCTTGGTATACCGGTTCGCCAGCATTGTGCTTGACGAGCGCTGGAAGATCGTACAATCCTTCCACGCCCAGTATGGCTATAGGAGGGACGACGTTCAGCTCAAGCGCCAGCGTGGACTCGTACTGCGAGCCCCAATATCGCTTCATCGCCACCTGGAAGGCCAACGACGCTCCACATGAGTGGCCGACCAGGACATAGCGCTCCTCAAAGCGGAAAGTCTCCTGCAGGTGCAATATAGCGGCTAGTACATCGTTGATATGTTCCGGATGCCGCGCGTTTCTCGCGGGATCTGACGGATGCGATGGATCTCTGGGATGTGACGGGTAGGGTGAAAGCCGGTAGTTGATGGATGCGAAGCCGGCGATATGCTCAAGCATGTGCGACTCGAACAGCAGTTCCTGGGCTTTGTCGAAGGATGAGGCATCGATCTCCGGGTCTTGCCATGCGCCGCCGTGCACATAGATGACCCAGACCTGTTTTGTGCCTCTGGTCGTCGGCCGCGGTATGCAATACTGCAACGTATTGAGGCTGGACTCGCGAGAGTATTGGACGTCCTTGCGGTACTGTGGAAAACCGTCCTTGGCGCCCATCTTGCCGGCCACAATGATCGCGTGTAGGTACTCTCTGAGTCGGCGGCTTGGGCACAGTCGCGACTGATGATGAGACGAAGTCAGTCGCGACGCTCAGACGCACTTGGATGCACGATTGCGTCTTCGGCGGTCCAGACTGACAGATTGACGTTGCGAATAGTAGAGCTGCGATTTTCGGAAAATATTGACCTACCTTTCGTGCCGCCTGAATTCGCTCAAAGGCTCAAGCTCAACAAGCATTCGGCATGCGCGTCCGCGGCTTACGCCAGGTGCCGCTCTGCAAATTGCAATGCCGTAACAGATGGGCCGAGGCGCAGGCCGAGTTCGTATTCGAGACGCCTAGTAGTGCTGTGGCGCAGAAGCAACGCAGTCTAGACATGAAATTCAAGTACACCTCAGGCACTAGATTCGAATGTTGGCTTCCCCAAGATCGCACTGGTGTTTCAGCGGGTGCCAGGCGGGTGAAACGGGTGAAACGGTAAGGCTGGTTTGGGCAGCAGTTATTGCATTTGCAAGCTGTGGCCCCTCCATGCACGTCTACGTCACCCTTAGACCCAACGTGCCTTCCTTGCCCGATAATCGCGTCGGGTGTTACCGGACTGGGCACCAACTCTCCATCCTCCACCGTACACGTCTCATCCGCATCTTCAGCCGACAACTGCCTTTTCGAATTTCAGTGGCTGTGCCTGCAAGCCGACGTCACCCGCATTAGGCGCGCTCTTCCGAAACTCAGGGCTGATGACTGTAACGCCCCACCACCTGCCAAGTCACCCACCTAAACCTTCTCTCGCCGCCTGCACCGAACGGAACCCTTCGACCTATACGAACCTAATTCTGCCAATCCATTATCTACCTCCGCCCTCATCAGACTGAACGACACACTCAAATATCGTCACTGAAACCGGAAGTTCGTGTCACTGACGACACACCGCCACCATGTCGACCTATGCCGACTCGCGGTACGGCGACGAGCCTCGTCGCTACCACAGCGTGTACGTACATATGTGATGCCACTGCGCCAAGACATACACTGACTGCGATAAGGCGCACCCGTCCACGCGAGCGCGACGAACCCGAATATGTGAGGGAAGATGTGTACATTGAGCGCGGCAAGGGCCCGCCGCCACGTGAGCTCGTCTACCGTGGCCGCGACGACAGTGTTGAGGACATTCCGCGCGACTTCCCACCTCCGGGCCGTGACCGAGACAACCGCGGTGGAGGAAGAGATAGAGACGACGATGATCGTGCATCCCGCCGCACTCGTAGTGTGGGAAGAGGTGGAAGGTACGACGATGACCACGACGATGACCGATACACCGAGTACGGCGCTGCTGGTGCCGCCGGCGCCGCTGGCTATGCTGCGGGCCGTCGCAAGGAGCGTGAGAGAAGGACCCGGCGCGATGATCGTGATTACGACTCGGAGTACTCCGAGTCGCCGCCGCGCAAAGACCGCCGCAAATCCGGCATCGCAGAGGCTCTGGAAGGGTTCGGTCTTGGTGGCCTCGCTGGCGGGCTCCTAGGCAAGAAAGACAAGTCGCGCTCTGGCTCTCGTGGTGCGCGGTCTACCAGATCTCGCTCGCGCGGCGCCAAGAGCCGGCGCTACTCTTCTGGCGATGACTCCCGGAGCCGGTCTCGTGGCCCTGGAGACAAGAAGCGAAACGAGCGCAAGTGGGCTCAAGCTGCACAGGCCGCTCTGGTTGCGGGTGCCGTGGAGGCCTTCCGAGCCCGCAATGAGGCTGGTCCCTGGACTGGCACCAAAGGGAAGCGCATTGCTACTGCCGCACTCGGTGCTGGTGGTATCGACGGGCTCATAGGCCGTGACCCGGATAAGAAGTCCAAGCGCCATCTTGCTGAAGCCGTCATTGGTGGTGTCGCTGCCAGCCGTCTCGCGAACGGCCCGATCTCGAAGTCCAAGGATAGAGGTCGTGGGGACGGCCGTGCCTACTCGCCAGATGGAGCACCACGATCACGTAGCCGCAGCATCATCGATCGACTCAGAGGCCGTTCACAGTCACGCGGCCGATTTAGCGAGGCGGGCACTGAAGGCGGCGGCGGCGGCGGCGGTGTAGGTGCAGTCAAAGGCTTAGTCGCGGGAGGTGCATTGGCAGCAGCGGGCAAGGCGATCTACGACCGGGTGCGATCTAAGTCTCGAAAGAGGCGCTCACCCTCAAGTTCAAGCACAGACTCGTACGTGCCCTCCCGCAATCGCCGGCGAGACGCGCGTCGCTCACCCCCTTCAGATACGGACAATCAGAGTACTCGTCGCAGCCAAGGCGGTACCGATCGCGGTCGCAATCGCGAGCTCGCTACTAGTGCGGGCGCCTCCACGGTCCAGGCGGGGGGCGGGAAGAAGACGGAGGGCGAGAAACGCGGGTCGTCAAGTGACAGCAGTAGTACTACTGACATGGAAAACAAACGCAAGCACATGCGAGGGAAGGAGTTATTGACGGCCGGTTTGGCTACTATTGCTACCATACACGCGGCGCACGGCGTTTACTCGAGCATGGAAGCCCACGAGAAACGACATCGGCTTGTTGCGGAGGGCGAGATGTCGCCGCAGGAGGCACGCAAGAAGCAAACGAAGGCTTGGGTGCAGGATGCGGCTGCGGTTGGTATTGCGGCGCTGGGTATCAAGGGTGCTTTCTCGGAGTGGAAGGAGATGAACGAGCAGAGGTATGTACCGCCTGAAGCACCTAACAGCAGTGTTTACTTGCGGGTGCGGGATTGCTAACGATCGCGCTTTCTTTCTTTGCAGACGCGAAGTCCACGAGCTCGAAGACCGCAAGCGCATGCGGACCAAGAAACGCGCGGCCAGGACGAAGCAGGAGGAGAAGGAGCGGAACGAGCAGATCATGAAGGCGATGGGCCAGAATCCGATGATGGCCTATCAGATGCAGAACGGTGGCGCGCAAAACCAGATGATGCCAATGCCGATGTACTACCCGCAGCAGATGCCGCAGCAGCAGCAGCAGCAACCACAAGCGGCAGACCAGAGCGGGAACCCGTATGCTCCGAGGCGCTAGGAGCGTCGTCTGGACGATCTGGCGCATGAGGCGGCGGATTGGGATCCTTTTGGGAAACCTCATCGTTGAGGGGGGACTGACACTTCGACGACGTGGGTTATTAGCATGAGCACATGGGCATAGCATGATGCATGGTGGGCATAGCGCGGACCGGGATGGGGTGGAGAGAGACAGAGGAAGCATGACATATCACAGCGAGATGTGCGAGGCCACTTCGGCAGCCATTTTTTCATTGCGCCATGAGCTTTACGATTATGATTACGGCTGAATGGGTAGGGTAGGGTGGCATGGGTATGAGGCTGGGTGGCTTCTCGTCATATCATGTCTTACGGCGGGCTTCTTTTGTAGCGGATATACCACTGGTTATGGCTTTCGCCTCATGCAATTTCACATCGCTGGTTTATTGCAATGGTGCCGTATACTCCAGCGATTATGGAGCTTTCACCGAGCACTAGTACTACTGCCGTCTGTAATGAGATATCGCCTCTCTTGTGGAGCTCGAGGGCGAGATCAGGCAGTCAGATTCCACGTCCGACGTCACTGCTTGCCCACTTATGCGCGTGACCTGGGCCGGTCCTATCTACCTCCTTCCACTCAATCTTGAACTCGGTCTGCTGTTCCCTCGCAAAGCAACGACTTGACAAACGAACAAAGTATTAGCAAACATCACGAACACGTCAGCAGACTCAAACAGTACATCGCCATCATGCCTCTCATAGTCCCCGGAATGATGTCCAGCAACGGCGGCGACGATAAGACGTCGCAGTGGATGAACAAGCTGATGGGCAAGAAGATTGGCGAGGCTTCGAATGAGACTGTGAGTTTGCCGCCTCCTTGATGAACGATGAGCGTTTTATGTTGTTTCCAAGGGCTGACCCGGTGGCGGGTATAAAGACGTTTGCGAAGACGGAGCTGCCGAAGTAAGCATACCAAAGGATATAACCCATATGTGAGACACGAGATGGGTCCTAACCTTCTGTCTTAGGGAGCACCGCATTGTCAAGGAAGGCGATATGACCACCATGGATCACAAGCCTGAGCGGTACGTCGAGTCTATTATGTGGCTGGGTCGCGAGGAATTTTGCTGACGGGTCTGCGTAGTTTGAACATCCATACTGGAGGCGATGGGACGGTGCAGAAGGTCACGCATGGCTAGCTGGACGTGGAGATGTCTCGATACACGTACTAGAGAGGAGAAGCACTTCCCGCTCGAGAACAGCATTATGGTTCACGGGCCGGCATTAGGGGTTGGCGTTGGTAATGTCTGCTCGAGGGATTGTTAGGCAGCACATGACCAATATCCCAAGACGCCTTTCCTCGAGACCACCTCACTGCTTGCGTTTGCACGTGCGGAGTGTGAACATTGACTCATCGACTCGCTCATAACGAAACTCCTCCTATCACTCCTGCTTCTCTCATCACCACCCCACGCGCAGAACCCTTTGGACATCGAGGCCTCCCAATCAAGAAAGCGCTACCTATATCTCCATTCCTGATCTACATACCGCAAGCGCCATCATGCGCCGTCATGCCAGGATCAGACCCAGCCACGTACTAGCAAGCTGAAGAGTCACGGCCCACCAACTACCGTGACCCAGCGGCAACCAGCTGGAGACGCAAGTTGACTATTTCGACGATCCGAGAAGGCACAAAGATGCTGTTTCCACTGTTCGGTGAGAGCTTTCTAGGGAGCGGTTTCGACCCTCCAGAGCTATTCAAGAAAATAGACAGTAGCGCAGATGAGGAGAAGCTCAAAGGGCGTAAAGAAGTTGGGCCTGGTCGGTCGCAATGCGCGACACGGCTCTACACTACCTGCATGCAGTGCGCGTCCAACACCAGCAAACCACTGCCCGCGTTTAGTGACGCTTGTGTCCGCTTGCTTACACGTAGCCTTTGTCGTGAAGTGTAGCCCCGCGGAACAGTGTCTCTGCCTCGTCTGTGGATGGCCTACATCCTGATTCCTCCATCCAAAAGCAAATCATTGAGCCATCCCATAAGCCAGAGCGAGCGCACACAAAGAACCATCGTTCCTTGGTCAAAAGTCAGCTAGTCTGTGCGGAATTCTACGGCAGCCTCTTTCGAAGCTTGTTCGGTTGTGGACTGCTATCGGGCATGAGGAAACGCGAGGCCGCCCCTTTGATACTAAATCCGTTATCCCTCGTCCTGTCAACTGTATTCCGTGATGCGCTGCTCGATGCATCGGGCGTTCTCACATCGATACCACTATCTGACGGCTCAGACTCAAGATTGTCGTGCTTCAACATCGCTTCATGCGACGCCTTTCTCTTGAGCAAACCTTCACTCTCGCCGGATGGCGACTCCTTCTGAAGCTTTGCAGGCCAGTGGCCAAGGATGATGGCTCCTTGACGGCGTTGTGTGAAGATGGGGTGCTCGATCGTAATCGTTCCACTACCATCTGGGGCCTTGGCATGGAGGTTTCCGAACGATTGCTGTACAACGTTTTGGTGGTATCTCAACGCACGCGCATCGCTGGAAATTCGAGTAAACCTCTGTCCAGTAAAGCCCGTGGGCCGTCCATGATCTGTACGCTACTCCTGGTGTGTTCCCAGCACTTCTCCACTATGCTCTGGAGTGCCTACACAGGCACCGCGAGATAATCAGTACCGGCAGGGAGCGATCCTACCCTCTGGCACAGACAACTTTTGGAGTCATCGCAAGGCTTCATAAGCTCCCCGAAGTTCGATCCCATCAAGTTGATGGTGCCGAGTCTCTTAGTGAGTGCATACCAATCCGTCGCGCCTTTCTCGAGTTTCAGCGTCAGTGGGTCAATAGGACTATCTCCACGCATGATGTCCTTCACGTCGAAACCGGTAAGGACGAGGCTACGAAGGTCAAGGTCGATCCCGTTGCCTGGAGGTCGCCGACGCAAGTCTGTGCCGTCATGTATTTGCTCCAGGATCCTCCAGAACTGTTCGCTCAGTTCTTGCAAACACCACCAAGAGGTTGTGTATTCCGGAATCGTATCATCGGTGTTGTCCCTCCCGGATAACTTAGACTTCACCTCGACATTAGCTACACCTCAACGTAGGGTCCGATTTCCGTGGCTCGTCAGGGTTTGGTATGCTGCTTCCGCACCAGAGGTTCTGGTAGCATGCTTTATATGCTCGGCAACGTTCTTGGGAGGGTTCCGGCTATGCTCTGGCGAGAGCCAGGTCCGGCACAAGTGGAGCAGCATACTAGCGCCGTCCGTAAGCCAGTGCCTCCGGTCCTGTCTGTGGTATCAACTTTCCAGCGGGTAGCCCTGTCGATCATCTGAGTGTATTTGCCCTCCGCTAGATATTCGGGAGCGTCTTTCCGGCCCGCAGCGAGTTTCAACCCGACTGTTATGCATTTGCCGCCTCTTATAGACAGTGCGGACTCTGCGTACACGCCTGGCCCTGCTGGCTTGGTGCCCCTACTCCAGTGAATTTGACTATAACCGGCAGCATCGGTGCCTATTGTTCACCACCGTCAGCATGCCACCCAGATTCATAATCTCTGTATACGTTAAACACCGGAGCGGCAGGAATGGTGAGGTTGGCGGGTAATACTTCAGCAGCATCTTCGGGACTAACCTGTAGTGAAAGTTGCACAATCGGCGTATCCGACCAAATGGCGTGCTCCTGTGAACAAAGCATCTCCGAAGCTTGCTATGGCGGAGAGCTCTGCTCCTTTCATATAAGGCACTCGATGCCCGCTCTTCCGAAGCGCCTATGCTAGAAAGACGACCACCGCCGGGCAGTGAAAGGCGACACTGTGCCCCGATTTGACTGTCCTCGTCCGCGGACCACCGCATGAGGCGCGGAACGCGGTAGGGGTGGAAGTGGTGCGGCCGGCTGCGTAGTCTGTAGAAAGGGTGAATCAGGAGGAGGAAGAGTGCGAGGAGGGAAGGCTGTGAAGGAAGGCACATTCACAAAAGTTCATCGGCTGTAGGGTAGCGCCGCCACTCTATCGAGTGTCGACCGATGCGCGCAGCAGCACGTCGTTATCGGATACGTACGTGTCGTGACCGCCATGCCTGCCGCAAAGTTCAGCCTTCTTGGGCCGGGTCTCTCCTGCCAAGTCTCCCTCACCTACTCCGAAGTCCGCGAGCTCGCGCTGCGAATTACCGCCTGACTCGGATTGTCCTCGGCGCCCCGTTGCACGCAAAGTCCTTTTTTCCATTTCATTCCATCATGCCTGCCCGCCACTCATGCCCATCAGCGCGCCCACAGCGTCCGCCTCGGCCTCGGCATCCGCATCCGCCTCCTCCCGCTGATGCTGCCCCTTCGGCGCCATCCCCGCATCCTCCTCCCGATACCGCCGCCTCTCGGCCCGCAGCCGCTCCATCTCGGCCATGCGATCGGCCAAGTAGTTGTCGTACGGCTGGCCCTCGCCGTCGAAGCCGGCACTGCGACCCGTGGGCGGCGGCGAGGGCGTGCGTTGCTCATCGTCGTCGCGCTCCGGGGTCTCCGCTTCTGCGTCCGGTACGTCCATGTCGCCATCCATGTCCACGTGCTGGCCAGAATGCTGCTGATGTGCATGCGAATGGGAATAAGGCAGCGTGCTACTCGGCAGCGGCAGAGGAGCCGGCGGCAGCACCGGTCGCGCGCGCCGCCACTCCGGCGTCGTGGGCGTCCAGGCCAACTGCTTCGCCGGCTGCACATCCCGCTCCATGAGCTCGCGCACATGCGGCGCCACGTCCCGGAGCAAGCCCTCCTGCTGCCCGCGCGCCCACTCGGCCTCCATAACGCCCTCGAGCAAGATTTCCTTGAGCGTCCACTCCTCTTTCCGCTTTTGCTCCAGGCTGGCGCACTCGGCGCGGAGTTCGTCTTGCTCCCGCTCGGCCCAGCGCAGTTGCCGGCGTAAGAGTCTCATGAGCTGGTCGGCTGCGATGGCGCTCTCCCACGCCGTGAACTGGATGTCGGGCGGGTAGTGGATCATGAAGCCCGGCTGGCCGGTGATGGGGTGGTGGGCGGGGATGTAGGTGATGTTGTCGTTGGCGGGCGAGGGCGTGATTTCGTTGCCGTCTTCGTCGTGGGTCGGGCCGAGAGGGCCTGTGCCTGCTAAGGAAGTCGTTGGTGCGGGTGGTGGCACTCTGGATGAGGATGTTGGGGTGGAGAAGCCGTTGGTGAGGCGCTGCTTGCCGTTCTTCTTGCCGGGCGGCGTGGGTTCGCTCATAGCGGCCGAGGTGGCTGTTGCTGCCGCGCCGCCGCGAGGTTGCTCGGGCTCGTGGACGGTGCGCATGTGCTTGGCCAGGGCGTCGGAGCGGGTGAAGGCTTTGTCGCACTCTATCCCAACACCATGTCAGCACTACTCTCTCGCCAGCCCTCGCAGCATATGTACGGGATATGGAATACTCACCCGGGAGTTGGCAATAATACGGTTTCTCCTTCGTGTGACTCCGCATATGCGCCTTCAAGGCATACCCGCTCGGGTGATTGCTCGTCTTGCGCTGGCACTCGCCCCACTCGCACACGTACTTCGTCCTCTTAGGCCCGCCCGTCGCGCAGTGGGTCGCCTGCACGTGCTTGACCAGCTCGTCGTTGTTGCCCGCCTCGCCGAAGGGGCAGTCGCGCCACAGACACGCGGTTTGCGCTTCGTCGCGCAGCGTCCATTCAGATTGGGAGGGCGAGCCGGGCGCGTCGCTCCAGCCGTCGGAGGAGATGGAGAGGCTGTCGTCGTCTTGGTCCTGCGCGGGCTGGGAGGAGGGGGCGCGGTCGAAGGTGGAGAGGGAGAGGGAGAGGGCCGAGGCAGAGGCGGAGGGCCCGCCGGTGGCTGCCGTTTTGCGCCGTTTGGGCGGTGGCGCATGGATCTCGCCGTCGTGGGGGTGGGGCATGTCGACGCTGGGGCGCGAGGAGGGCGTCGCGGCGGTGCTGAGCGGCTCGTCGGGCTCCGAGTCGATGGAGGGCGGTTCGCTGAGGTCGGACGAGGGCGGGGACGGTGCGTCGGCCATGGTGGTGGTAGTGGTGTCGCTGGATGGCCGTGGTCGAGTGAATGTCGAAGAGTTCACGAGCTCACTCGGCGCAAGGCAATCGTGCTTCGCTAGCGAGATACTGCTTACATACGCATGGACCCTGAAGCCGCTTGTGAAGCTTCAAAACTCCGCGAATCCTTCAATGCTCCTTCCTCCAGTCGCTTCATCACCAGCAAGACGAACAATGTCGCTACCCAACAACCGACACAGCAGCTCACAGCATCATCTCCGGTCAGTCTCCACTCCACTCTACTCTCCTGCCCCCATCGTGATGAACATAGAGGTTCTGCAATGCCAACGGTTCCCTCGGGAACCGCGTGAAGATTAACCAACACATACACTTGATCTGACACCCTTCCCACACCTCCCCCCAGCCTACCGCAAAACCGGAAGGAACGACCGAAGCTGACAGCTCATCAGGAATGGGCTGCCGTACATACACTACACAAAATTACAGCTTCTCCGCTTCATCCCCGCGGAGCAGATATCGCACTCAATAATACCAACTACTCATCGCTCACTTCCCACTACTCCTCCTCCAACGCCGCACTATCCCCAAACTCCAAATGCGCCGCATGCGCCCCATACCTGCCCCCCTCAATCTCCACACTCGCCAGCAGACTGTCAATCTCCTTGACATCCAACTCACTCAGCTCCACATCCACCATGTTCTCCGCCACCCGCTCCGCCGTAGTCGCGCCGGGGATGGGGATAATCACCGGCAAGCCATCCCGCCCACTCTTGTGCTTGATCCACGAAATGCCCACTTGCCCAGGCGTACAACCTTTCTTGCCTGCGAGCTTCTCCAGTTCATGCACAAGCTTGATGTTCTTCTCGAAGTTCTCCGGCGTGAAGCGTGGGAGCGTGCGTCGGTGGTCGTCCTTGGGGATGTCATCCAGATTCTTGATCTGCCCTGTCAAGAAGCCCCTCCCTAGTGGCGAGTACGCGACAATAGGAATCCCCAGCTCCGCACACGCGCTCGCAACCCCATTCTCCAGGATCTCCGTCTCCCAGAGACTGAACTCGACTTCCACAGCACTGATCCTCACCACTTTACTCGCCCGCCGAATCGTGTCGGCCGAGCACTCGCTCAAACTCACCCCACCCAACGTCCCCGCCTCCACAAACTCCTTCGCCACGCGCATCGTAACCTCCACCGGCGTCTCCGGGTCCACGCGCGCACTCTCCCACAAATCCAATTTCTTCCCCCTGGCCCCCAACACATCCACACACTCCTGGATACTCCGCCGCGTATTCCCCTCGCCGCCATCAGGCTTCAGCCCGTTGGGCACGCACCCGCCCTTGATACTAATCACCACCACGCCATCCTTGGCATCCCCAGGGTACTTCTCGAAGTACTCGGCCAGCAAGTGCAGACTGTTGCGCGCGGCCGTGCCGTAGATCTCGCCGCCGTTCCAGAAGTTGGCGCCGTGGTGCAGGGCCGTCTTCATAGCTGCGAAGGCTTGCTCTTGGGGTGGGGGGTGGGCGCGCCAGGTGAGGCCCATGAGGCCGTAGCCCGTGGTTGAGTGGAGCGGGTGGCCGGTCATGGTGAGCTGGTCTTTGTTCAGGCCCAAGGCGGACTGGGCCGCGGTGAGGAGGGCGGCCATTTGTGGCGATGGTAATCCTTTAAGCTGTGTTGCGAATGGAGTAGTGCAGAGGCGTTGTATGCGTTGTGTTCCTGTTCGTCGGCGGTTGTTTTTCGAGGTTGCACGGCTCCGGTAGTGGGGAAATGGCGACCAGATAGAGAGATATAGGTATATATGTTTCTTGACAGCGTCCCCGCGCTTTCGGTTTCGAACTTTCGCGAGTGAGGCCTGGGGATTTGTGTGCGTCAGATACGACGAGTGGGCAAGCGGCGCGACGGTCCGTTGGCGGGCTTGATGGTTAGTATGACAGGAGGTATGGCATAGAAGCGTATTAGAACGGCAGTTGGGTCTGCCCGGTGTGATGTTTGTGCGCTCTTGCCATTCGTGGCGGAGATAAGAGTCAAACCCCACGCAAAGCCCGGCGGCGGCGGCGCCTATGATGCAACTGAGGGCTCGGTCGGAATCGGGCCGGTAGGCATTGGAAGTGAGGCCTGGAGTTTGAACAGCCGACCCAAATTGCTACATACATACGATGGAACGTGAATGGGTGCCGAAATGTGGCTCACGACATCTACTCTGTTAGGTCTCATTAACGGAAGGCAGCCTTTTTCCTTGGAGCTATGTACTATGTACGGACTCGATGTCATGTCTATGTCTTCGCCGCTACCCACAAGGAGGGGCGCTACCCTACCGGCATACGACCGGACTCGTTAAGACCGGTGAGGTGATGGCCTTGAGGTGGACGGTACTATCGGCGGCATCCTACACGCTTTGGCTGCTTCGCCGAGAGCTGAGACATGCTGCGTCCGTCGCGGCAACGTTCGCGGGCGTGGTGTGCATGACCAGACACGACCACATGCATACTGCTTGTTTGGCACGGTCATCCTCCTCTTGGGCCGGCCCTTGCTTGATGAATTTCCTCTTTTACACAGCAGACCCCCTTATCACCCACCAGATGGTCTAATCCAAGACCGTGTAGATGCATGCCCTTTCACGAGTGCCTGCGCGCTCGCGTGGAACTGCGGCCCAGGGGCTACCATCCTTCCGCGACGATATTGCCCTTCGTCGTTGCCGCCGGCTGCTGATGATGAGGTATGCAATGTGGCATCTCGTGGATCCACAGGCGCCCCAGACGAACATATCGTCATAGGCTAGAGGTTTGGCGATGTTGCGCTGCAGTACCCACACGTTCCGTGGGCTGGCCGACCGTTCTCATTTGTGTGGACCGTACGTGACACCGCCCTCGGCCGCGTCAGGGGTGTGCCTGCCAGATGACTAGCATGCGGGAGTGCAGCACGCCGTGGCAGAGCAGTGTGTCGATGTTACTGAAGGCTTTGACCCGCGCCCATGCGTGCATGGTCACCCGACTGGTAGACGAAGTCGCGAAATCGCCCCCCCAAGCCTGTAGCTGCGAGAAGCTCCAGGGCTCGTCGAGCGCGCGCTGCAGTCCGTGACGCGCCTCATCGAGACTGAGAGCCGGTCGCCACGGTCGGTAACGCCGGATCAGGGGCGTGATGAAGTCGAGTTGCAGGGGAAGCGAGCTCTTTGTTGTCCAAGATGTCCTGGGCAGGTTACTATCAATGCCACTCGGAGCTGGGATGATGGGCTTGCCGTATGCTACACCATCATCGCCTTACGCGACAGTACTATCGATGCTTGGGCAAGGTAATGGTCCAGCTTGCGGAAGTGCGCTCATGGAGTATCCAAGCAAATCGATCTTGCCTCTTGACGCACGGGGGCCATGAATGTCGCTTACGGTGATCCGAGAAGGCTGGGTTCTGCAAGCTAAGCGAAGGCCGGCCGGAACGGCTAGTGGTGGCCCCACGAAAGGCTGGCTGGCTGGCTGGCTGGCTGGCTGGCTGGAGTGAAGTTCATGCTCACAGCAAACGCTACTGGCAAGGTTATGTACATTCAGTATTGCCATGCCATACTATACAACTTCAACCCCGCGACGACGTCGTCCTCGCCACACTCTTCCGCTTACTCTCCTTCTTCTTCTCTCGCGCACTCTCGGCGTTCGCGAACGGGAAGTTGCCCGTCCGCTTGTCCGCGCCCGTCTTCGCGCTGATCTTGCCCTTGTCGCTCCCGAACAGCGTCACCCACAGCCCGAGGCCGAACAGACTCGCGCTGCACAGCAGGCCGGCGCCGAAGGCGAAGGAGCCGCGGTACGCGATCTGGGTGTAGAGGTGGAAGGCGGACAGGGCGTGGTAGGCGGTGGTGACGACGAGGGTGGGGTAGGCGTAGGGGTCTTTGCTCAGGCCTTCGCTGTCGGTGCCCGTGACGTTCTCCGCGATGCTGTTGGTGAGGGGGATGGCGCCGGTGAGCAGGAGGCTGGTGGCGGCGAAGGCGAGCAGGAGGAGGGCGAGGGCGCGGGAGAGGTAGGCTTCGAGGTCCGTCATGGGTCGCGGGTCGGTGGCCAGCATTGAGACTATCAGCTTCGGCGTGAGGAGCAGGGGCAGCGCCTGCAGGGCGAAGTAGCCGGCGGTGCCGAAGGTGTATGCGCGGAAGACCTGGGAGGAGGAGTGTTAGCATAGCGTGCTGCCGTTGTTGGCACTGGAGCTGTGTGTTCACTCACGTCCATATTGGTGGTAGCTTAGGTGTTGGATTCGATGGTTTCACAGCGGTAGCTGCAAGTTGGAGTGTTATTGCTGGGAAGTACCGGTGTGGAAGCTCAAACGAGGTACTTGGTGTAACTTGTAAGCAAAAACATTCGAAAGGCACGGCTGCTGGCAGCTGCAGGCCCCAGGATCTCGCTTCGATGCGGCTGGAGATATGACGTAGCTGATCGGCAGGAACCGAGCAGCTTCCCAAACCGGCAAGTGCGCCGGTGGCGATGAAGTGAACTTCGATTCCTATTTGCTATTACAGCACCTGCCAGCAGAATCAATAGCTATTCAGCTATACCTACTTCTAGCTATAGACGCGCTACTAGCTACGTATTGTGTATAGCTACCTAGGTATATAACACTTATAGGAATACCCTTTCTAGAATTCGAGCAAAGCCGGCAACACGGTATAGGCGTATCTGTCACTTACAGTACAAAAGTACAGAGGTGTATGCTAGGTAGAGTGCCAGTGCTATGATGCTACCCCGACGCATTTTGCTTGCCCCTCGGCAGTCCCCGCCTTGCCCGGTATTGAGAATTTGGGAGGGTCTTTAATTCCCAGGTGGCACTCGCCCGCCACTCTAACGCATTCGTACATACCCTCGTGCTTCCCTTGTCGTCGTCTGAACCGGTCTGATACCAGTTGAGAGAGTCTGGCGCTAGCGAGAGACGCGGGCAGTGGCTACATATCAATGTCATCTCGCGGCCTTGCATTTAACTCGTTGATTTTATCTGGCCTGCTGCTAACACAACGCCACTCGAGCTTCAGTCTTGTGCTTCTTCTTGCTCCATGAGTGCCGCCAATAGACCGAGTTGATATGCCTGGATCCCGATCCAGCAGAAGAAGATAGATGCTAGATCTCATAACACAATCTCCCCTTTGATTCTGTCCGTCCAAACAGGAGGGCACTACTGGTCCCCAAAGCTTTACAGCATCGAGCATAGACGCAAGAAGCCGACAGACATACATACATAGAAAGCATACACCCCGAAAAACCATGCCACCCAACACGGACTTCACCCACGACCCCTACACCTGGGCCAACCTCACCGGATGGCAGTCCTACCGCACCCTGCGGCCCTTCCGCGGCATGTACCACGACGTCCGGCGCCGCGCCCCCTGGTACGCGACCGACCTCGCCGACGGCCTCAACTACCGCACCTTCGCCGCCACCATCCGCATCTTCTTCGTCAACCTGCTGCCGGCGCTGGCTTTTCAGCTCGACATGACGCGCAACACCGGCGGGTACTTCGGCATCAACGAGGCCCTCTTCTCCTCGGCCCTCGCCGCCCTCGTCTTCAGCACCCTGGCCTGCCAACCTTTGACCGTCGTGGGTATCACGGGCTTGATCAGTCTGTTCAACTACACCATCTACGATATCGCGGTGGCGCAGGGGATCCGGGAGCTGTACCCGCAGTTTATCGCTTGGGTCTCCATCTGGGCCGCCCTCACGCACTGGCTCGCGAGTATCTGTAATTGGTGCGACTACATGCGCTACATCACCGACTTCTCCAGCAACGCCTTCGGCATGTACGTCGGCATCATCTACCTCATCAAGGGCGTCGAGGAGCTGGTCGCGCAGTTCACCGAGCCGGGCGCCACCGCCGCCGCCGGCTACCTCAGCGTCGTCATCGCGCTGTGCTACTGGGCCACCGTCTACGCCCTCGAACTCACCGGCAGCACCATCTACTTCGCCCCTTGGCTCCGCAAGTCCCTGGCCGACTTCGCCTACCCCCTCGCCACCCTCTGGTGGACCGGCTTCTCCCACCTCCCCGGCACGATCCGGCGCGCCGGTCTCCTGCGCATCCCGCACACGCGCGCTTTCTACCCCACCACCGACCGCAGCTGGCTCGTGCCGTTCTGGACGCTGCCGGTGAAGTGGGTCTTTGTCGCGCTGCCGATTGGGGTCCTGCTCACGCTCCTGTTCTACTACGACCACAACGTCTCCTCCCTGACCGCGCAGGCTAAGCAGTACCCGCTGAGGAAGCCGGCGGGATTCCATTGGGACTTCTTCCTGCTAGGCTGTACCTGCTTCATCGCCGGCATCGTCGGCATCCCCTTGCCCAACGGCCTCGTGCCGCAAGCGCCGGTGCACACGGATAGTTGCACCGAGTACGTCGACCGCCTGGCCCAATCCAAAGAAAAGGACGTCACCGACGCGGAAGACCCGCCTTCTTCAACATCGAACGAGAACGGCTGGGTCCACCACAACAAAAAACTCGTCGTCGCGACGCTGGTGCACGAACAGCGCCTCTCCCACTTCCTCATGGCCCTCGGCTTCATCGGCCTCATGACGGGCCCCCTGCTGGACGTCCTGCACACCATGCCCCGCGCCCTCTTCTCCGGCGTCTTCTTCGTCGTCGGCTTCGGCGGCCTGCCGGGCAACGGCATGACGCAGAACCTGCTGTACTGCCTGCGCGAGACGCGCTTCGTGGACCCGGCGGAACCGAGGCTGGGACTGAAGAAGTGGCGGATCTGCTACTATGTGTTCTGGCAGGCGTTGGGGGTGGCGGTGAGTGTGGGCATCAGCCAGACGATTGCGGCGATTGGGTTCCCCGTGGTGATTGTGGCGTTGATTCCGTTGCGGTGGGTGGTGCTGCCGAGGCTTTTCACGGAGCGGGAGTTGCTGGTGCTGGATGCGCCGACGGCGGATGCGGATGTGGTGTTGGCGAGTATGGGGGGCAGGCCGACGTTGCCCGAGGTTCGGATGGCGGAGGAGAGGCGGAGGCGGAGGGGTGGGGGTGAGGGGGGTGAGGAGGGGGGGAGTACTGGGGCGAGCAGTGATGTGAAGGGCGAGGGGATGCGGAGTCGGGAGGGGTTTAAGGATGAGGAGGAGAAGGAGGTGGAGGAGGGGAGGGCGGAGCGGAGTGCGCGGGAGGGGATTGAGCCTACGCTGAGGACGGGGCATGCATGAGGTGTTGAAGGTGGGAAGCATGTGAGGGAAGCGTTTGAGGCGTGTGCAGCGTTCGTGTGGGTGCATCATGCATTGGCGACTAGGCGCGTAGGTGCACCATATATCGCATTTAGCATAGGTGCTGTGAGGGTGCACCCTGCATTCTGTCTCGGGCTCGCGTCTGCAGCCCCCGTGACGAGTCGTGCTCAACCTGCAGAGGCCATACTAGCCGCCCTCGAGCAAGTAACGTGACGGCCCTCGTCCCTCGTCCCTCATGCATAGAGCATAAAGCATCTTATGCGCCGGTAACGCCCACCCATATGCAGTCGCTGAAAACGCTTCATCCATCAAACCGTTGGCGTAGACGCCGAAGACCGTCCATCAGCGTTGCGTCAGGCTGTTGAGCACGGCCTGCTCCTTCTCCGCCACCTCGAACGGGTCGCCATACCGGTCTGCCACCACCACCTTCCTGTCAGCATGTTCACCGCCGAGAGGTCACGATGTCTATCCAACTCACTCTTGACCATGCACTCCTTGTGCACCACCTCGCGGTCCCACGCGCGATAGCTCTCGTCCTGCGCCTTCTTGTTGCCCCACGCGTACCCGGGCTCGTCCTCGGCGCGCGCCCACGTGTACCCGCTGCCCGCGTGCGTCCGGGGCGGGAAGTCCTGCCTCGGTTTGACATTCGCACCTGCCTTGCCGCCGCCCATGGCCACGATCGCGTCCCCGTCGTCGTCGTGGTCGGCGCCGTTGCTGATGGTCTGGATGGGCCGTTTGCCGTTGGCGTTTGCGCTGGTGGAGGATGTTGTTGTTGCACTTGGCATGGCAGTTGCGGGGTGTTGCTGGCCGTCGTGGTGCTGTGAGGCGGAGGCGGAGGCGGGTGGGGAGAGGATGGAGGAGGAGGAGGCGTGGACGCTGCTTTCTTCGTCGTCGTCCGAGGGCGAGGGGGAAGGGGAGGAGGCCATGCGGCTGTCTCCGTCGCGGTCGGCTGACATGCTGGGCGTGCTGTTCGCTGCCTGCGTTTCGTTTGCAGGTCGTACGTGAATGGCGGAGATGGAGCCCTGAGGCAATCCGGGGTCCAACCACCCAACGTGGGGCAGCTTGCAGCCCGCTTGCAGCGCGATGCGCCCTCTTCGAGTCCTGCAATTCTGCTTCTGCTTCGTTCACCAACTCGTTACGTTGTACCTATGAGTGACGCTGGCCGACTGAGATAAGGACCGATACAACACCACATCACCGGCGACAGCGTACCACGACTCGGGCACGCGTCTGAGCACACGGCATGAGCAAGAAGGGCGCGGTCCCTGATGCTTGGGATGATGACTGGGTGAACGCGGCTGATGTACATCACGCCGTGGAGACCCTCGATGATAGCTCGCATACTGACTATGTCATGCAGAAGCCTGAGGCAAAGACTCCCGAACCCGCGCCGAAGCTCACCAAGTCCGAGCGCAAAGCGCAGCACCAAGAGCTCCAGAAGCAGCTATGGGATACAGCGGAGAATCCCGGGCGCAACCACTGGCTCGAGACGCAGGGTGTGGTGCCCATGAAGCAAGAGCTCAAGCCGCAAGTCACTCTCCTCAGTCGCAAACCCGCACCGAAGCTCGCGAAGAGGACGGATCCGGCAAACGGTATCGCAGGCCTAAGCATCGAAGATGAAGGCGACGACAGCGAGGAGGAGGCCCGCAAGAAGCGTGAGACGGACTTTGAACAGCGCCAGAAGCAGGCCAAGCTCGACCGGGAGGAGAAGCAGCGCAAATACGCCGAGGCGCGGGAGCGCATCATGGGCTCTTCCGGGCCGGGATCTCCTGCTGCTGCGGCTTCGAGGGAGAGCTCGCAGGGGCGTGATGCTGCCAGGAAGCCGCGGCCGAAGGGGACTGGGAATGGGAGTAGTAAGATGAGCCGGCCGACGTCTGCGGATCAGTCTCCAGCTCCGATGGCTGCGCCCGGCAGCTTGATGTTCGACCCGGATGACATGGGCCGCCGCATCCCGAAGCCGAGTACGCCTACGCTTGGTGGGCCGACTCGCCAGCCACGGGGACCGGATGCGAGCGGTCGGGATGGGTTCGGTTTCGGATTTGCAGGACGTGGAGGTGGCGCGCCCGTCTGAGGCACGCCGCCGCCGTTATCGCCTACCAGTTACTTACTTGGATGTCTCGAAGGCATGTCTTACAGCTGTAATGACTGGTCGCCGGGTTCACGCTACGTCCTTTGGCTGTCCCGCTTAGGAGGGCGCATCTTGTGCATGTACGGGCGTATCATCAGACCCTAGGACACATCAAGGGCCAGCAGCGATCTCTCAGACCCTCAAAATCATGGACCAAAGAAGGGACTTTGTATTATCCAGTCGCACGCTATAGGGAGCGTGTTCCCGTCCGAACCCGACTGTGAGCTGGGCACTCGCTTCTGCATCCAAGCCGGTGGGCAGGGCTCACGACGTGACGACAGGATTAGCCAGAGTGCCTGGCTCGATGTCCATTGCTACGCCATACTAGCCTCATCACAAGCGCGGTCAAAACCTGCGATTCGCTGCCGGCTACTGTATCTGGCCTCCGACACCCGGCCGAAGAGACCCTGGTCTGCCGGAAGGCGTTCCAGGAGCTTGGCCGCCCCGGACCGCGCCGCTTCATCTTCCAGCTTGCACCACAACCGCGCAGCAGACCAAGAAACCCTCACATGTTCTTGAGAACGAACCGGGCGTGCGAGTTGTGACGGCCTGCGTGCTTTACCTGCTTAGGCCTGAGAGCGGCGACGCCCGTCGCGGATAGCGCTCGTTCATCTGCAAACGGCAACATTGACTGGGGGGCAATCACTGTTGTGCAGCGCCTTGCCACAACGGGCCCCTAGTCAAACGGGCTTCTTTGCGCTCCCAATGGGCGTTCCGCTGCGGAGAGACGCGCAAGGCCCGACCGCATATGGGGTCGCTAGATTGTTACCACCCCACGCCCCTCAGCACTTACACAGTCCACACGCTTTGTTGATTCAACGCATTTTGCTCGGTTTTATGGGTCTGCACACCAACTCTGACTTGGTGGCAACGGCGCAAGCCAATGTGGCAGCCGGGGGGCCGTGAGTTCAGGCTGCCTAGGCAAGCGTTAGGTATAGACCTAGCGAATTGCGCTTCATTTTGCCAATCTTTCAGGGAATAACAGCATGCAATCTTAGGCGCTATCCACGTTACTACAAACCGTAATATGGAGGTAAGTAGGCAGCTTCCTACTCTCTTCTTCGCATTCCGTATCTTGTTATACGCCTTCGCCTCGGCTATTTCCGCATTCCTCGCTCGCTTTTTCCCTAAAACATACCTACTAGACTAGCAAAGATACTACGTCGGACGCCTCTAGGCCTATCCTATTACCTCTCTACTACGAACCTACTCTACCTATAGTAATCCGTCTTTCTAATCCAAAATCTCTAACTCTTATAGTAAGTCTACTAAACTAAATTATACTTTCTACTCTTCCTACTTACTACTCTTAGTACTAGCTAGTACTATTACTTCTACCTTACTACTTATAAGAAATATATAGCTACTACTAAGTAATTTACAATAGTAATATAGACTTCTACTTTTTATATATTCTCTAATATCTTCTAAATTAGTAGATTTAACTTAGTATTTAATAGGTATTACTATTAGTCTCTATATATTAATTAGAAAGAATATATTACTACTTTACTTAATATAGATATTTACTTCTTATAAGACTAGGTATATACTATAAATAATAGTATAGTATCTAGCTATAGTTAAGATAAAGGCTAGTTTATATATAGTTAGTTAGACTATTTTAATATAGTAAGTAGACTATAATACTAAACTATCTTATAATATAGTAAGTAGACTATAATACTATACTATAATATAATATAGTTTATATATTTATTTATATACTTTATATACTACTTCTATAAGAGCTAGAAGTATATAAAGTTAAGAGTTAGTATCTAAGATACTAACTATATAACGCTTAGTACTTAGTAGAAGAACTTTCCTTCTACTTTCTCTTATAGTAGACTTAGTCCTATAATAATTATTACTACTACTACTATATTAGTACTCTATTCTATTATATAAACTTAGTCTTATAGTATATTCGATCTACCTACGTAGCTAATAGTCTAGAGTACTAAGTATATTAATATCTAAGTAAAATCAAAGAATTATCTAGATTATAACTAGATAGAATAAAACTCTATTAAATATCTACTACTCTACTAAAAACTATTATTATAGAGAGAGCGTTATTATTAGTAGTAGTATAGTAAGTTACCTTAACTAATAAAGAGAAGTAAAAGATTACTAAGAAGATAACTAAAGAGCTTAAGAAGATCTATACTATACTAGAATAAGAAGCTACTAATATATACCTTATAGTAGAGATTAAGAAGCTATAACTTATTACAATTAAGCTTTTAGCTATAGCTACTAAGATAGAGAATATTATATAAGATATAAAGAAGCTTAGAGGTAGAAGTAATTACTACTAAGGTAACTAATATAGTAGAGTATATATCTATAGATAAGGTAGAGACTATAGAGACTATACTAATAGTAAGAGTATAGATAGATATTCTAATAGACGTAGTAAAGACTATAGTAATAGAGAAGATTATAGTAATTAAGACTATAATAATACTATCTAAAGCTATAGCTAAGAATGTAGTAGTAGTAATAATTTATAAGACCTTAGCTATATTACTTACTTTACCTATAATAAGTAGAGCTACTATACTAATAAGTACCTAGATAAATTACCTCTTACTAGTATTAATATATAACTAGTAAAAAACTAATAAGTATCTTACTAGATACTCTAGTATTTATAGATCTTATAAGGCGTAAAGTAGCTAATATTCTTCTCTATATTAGATAGAAGTGTTATATATATACTACTACTAATAGTAAAGAAGACTATACTACTAACCTTAACTCTAGAGCTAGTATATTTTTAATTAGCTAGATTAAGGTAGTAGAGTATAGCCTAAAGCTAATTACTAGCTTAGATCTTCTAATACTAGTCTAGATTAGTAACTAGTAAGCTTCTATATATAGAGCTTATAAGATCTATATATATATAACTAATAATACTAGTATTTAGCGCTTAATAGACTTTATTGCCTATTATGTACCTCTATTTACATTTACTACTACTATAGCGGACCGTATCCCCTTTAGAACCCGTTCCGCACTAGAGGCTTAGCGCTTAGTATAAAGCGCTTGCTTCTCTACGTACTTCTTAGATAGAATATCTAGAATCCTATTCACTATAAAGTATAGTCCTTATATTATCCTAGATTATTATATAGTTAATAATACAACACTTAATTAGTATAGAGTCTACGCTATACCCGATACGTAATACTTAATAATTAAGAAGCGTAACTTCTACGCTTTACGTAACACTTAATACTTAATATATAGAAAGCACCTAAAGAGTACTTTACTCTATATACGGTTTGTACTCTTTACGTAGCGTACTCTCTACGCTCCTAGAGTTCCTAGTAGTAGGAGTTTCTAGTATCTTGTTAACTAAGATACTTGTCTTTCCTACCTATAGGATTATATTATTATATACAGTTAAACTAATACGACCTACGATTACTACGATTACCGCCTTTATCTAATAGGCGATAGCGTAATAGCGCGATTAAGTAGTAGGCCGAATAGCTATAAGACGTAGCTATTTATACGAGTCTAAGAGAACTACGAAGAGGAAGGCACTCTACCTACCGACCTAACGTTATAATAGCGCGAAGCTAAGATTTAGCGCGAGTTTGACAATGCGTAACTAGCTAATACTAGAGATAGCGAAGATAATAATTACCGCTTAATATTTACTAAGTTCTAAGTAGAGCCTACTAAAGGTAAAGAGCTTAAGTCTCTTAACGACCTAACCGTTAAACAGTTTAAGGTAGCCGTTTAGAAGAACGCCTAGAACGTCTTTAAACTAATAATATACGTTGTCGAATAGGTAGTCGCCGGCTTCGTTAAGCGCGACGCGGCTATTAAAGCTAATAAGTACTATAAGAACAAGGTTGGAATACTTTAGAAGAAGCTTAGGCTAGCGACTACGGCGCTATAGAATATAGAGACAGATTCTAACCTTAAAGGCTATATAACGAAGTAGCTTAAGAAGGCAATAGAGACTACAAAATCCTACTACTAGGACTTAAAGACACGCGAGGAGGAGCTTACTAAGTAGCTACTATAATAGGAGGAATTAGAGTATACCGTTTAGGAGCTAAGAGCTTAAGTTAAGAGCCTAGAAGATAACCGTAGTCGCTAGACTCGTAACTACGACCGCTCCTCGCTATTACGCTCGAGGTTACGCTACGATTGTAGTAAGCGTATATAACCTCTATATAAGCGTAACGACCGTTATACTAAGCGTCTCTATACTTACGATATAGCCGATACTATACGCATAGTAGTTACGATTAATAACACTATTTCTAAGTCTATTAAGACTAACCGTAGCGTGCTAGATCCTACTAAGTTTAATAGTAATACTACTAAGTTCTACCTATAGGTAGTAGGCATAGAACTTAAGCTACAAGTTACCTAATTTAGAACTATTACTAATAGCCTAAAGTATATTTAGAACTTCCTTACTAATAAGGCCTAGCTATTAATATCTTCGAGAGTTCCTAGTAGCTAGAGTAGTGTCGGGGTATATAGATCTTAGCTAGTATATACAAGATAGCTACCTAACGAAGGAGTAGTACGTTAATAAGGTA